>CAAE01015123.1:478314-489938 GCA_000180735.1 Tetraodon nigroviridis
AGGAGAGAGGTAAAAAAAATAATGTTGTGTGGTGAACTATCGTTTATGTGAGGTGATCAATGCACCACCTACTGGCCACACGGTGTAAGCCTTTCTGTTGATTCTCTATTTCATTTACATTTTTATTTAAGCAACAGAAAAATTCAAGGCTGCAATCTCCGCTGAAGAGGGCTGGGTGACGCTAGGTTCAGCCTCGTGTTAGATTTAAAGAGTTTCTTTGAAATGTGAAAGTTCCAACATGTGCCTCTTTTTGTAGGGTCACCTGCACAAGCGACCAAAGACATCTCTCGCACAGGTCAGGAGCTCTTTTGTTTCCTTCCCTGCGCTCTCTGCTTGTTGAGTTTGACCCTTTTTTGATCAGTATCACTACTATGTCCTTCAGGCCTGCAGCCTGACGGAGCTGGATGAGAAGATCAGTGCCGTGAAAGCAGCATTATTGAAGAGGATGAACGAATTTGGGTCTGGATATGGAGCAGAGTGCCCGCTGTAGCACAGCCACAACCTGGTGCAAAGTGCACCTCTTCTGCTTCTCTACAGCAATGCTGAATCAGAAAGTAATATTTCCGTGACTAATGTTGATAGTTTTAACTTTGGTTTAATACAACACATTAAAGCTGCTAAAACAGGTCATTTCAGTTAATATGGATCAATCATTTTTTCAATAAAATTTTCTGAATTTCCAACAACATATTTGTATTATGAATCTCTCTTTCTGCCATTAAGTTTATGTTTAATTTACATTTCTACCTTGAACGTGTAATGATGTAATGTGACTGCAATGCAATTGATTTATCTGACTGCGGCGTGACGATCTTCTCTAATGGTTGTCATTATAGCAAATGACCTGATTACCGCATCTCTGGAAAACATCGGAGACTCAAACAAGCCAGCGTTCAATGAGCGATTCTTAGTCTGACATTGACGCGCTCACAGCAAGCAGCTGAAGCAATTATTACAACTCTGAGCTCTGTAAGTAGATAAACAAATAAATCATGTTTGGTGGTTGGCTTAAAGACGATATCAATTCAGGCGCCAACGAATGTCTCACTTTTAACTACATTTGATCTGAAAATATTCACCTGTAGCTCAGCTAAACTACCCACATCATGGCAGAATCGTTAAAAACCACAAGGTTCCGGGTGTACTAAATGCTTGCTGATGAGTTTTGCGGACATTTCCTGGGCAAAGATGGATACCGGTAGTTACTGGGAGACAACCTGGACATGTCCAGCACCGGACTCCCCTTTTAGAGCCCGGTCAACCTCAAGGGCATGCTTCTCTCTGTTCTCTCTCTGTTAGAAAAGTTCAGATAGAAAAAGGTGTATAATAACAGTAATTGTGGCTTAAGCTCGGCTAGCTGCTCCCACAGGGTGAGGTTAATCACAGGTGGAGGCACATCGTTAAGTGTGTCCGGCTGACGCATGTCTTTGTATAAATTAATAAGGATATTGCACGTTTCTGGATCGCTGTGTGAGCAGCAACCTGCTGCGGGGGCCTGGTTTTGTGTGTGTGTGTGTGTGGCTGGGCAGGTGCCATCTAACTGATTGGACAGGGTTATTACACAATAACACACAGCATTTTCCAATCAGAGCTGCAACAGGTGTGACAAGCAGGAGCAGAGAAACCCCAACTTTCTCACGTCTTTTGAAATTACTGTAACCCCCCTTCCCTTTCTCTGCACTCGCTCTTTGTATGCCACGTCAAGATTTATTTCAGCGTTGATTGATGGAGTGACCTGAATACAATAAGAGACGTTGCATTGTGGGTTTTTCTTTTCTTCCTTCCGGGAGATATTTCACCCTCCACGCGGAAATAGGAATTTTCTTCCTCGCCCCCTCTTTCAGGTGTGCCTCGCTTGTTTGCCTCTGTCCTGCTCGCAGGCTAGAACCTCGGCGGCGGCGGCCGGGGGCCACAATGTGCTGGGAAGGGGAGCACTTGAGGTGAAGCGACGTGGACGGAGGCGGAGGCTGGGTTTCAGGGGCGTGGGGGACTGTTCATTGTTCCCCCGGAGCTTTTGTCTCAGACACAGTCCCCTTATGGGGGTTAATGAGGACAAATTGGTCTGAGTGTAACAAATGGATTACAGAGCGGGACAAAAGGTTGTATTTGGTGGGCTGCGTTTGCCGGGATCCACCCATCATCTGCCCATTGAGCTGGGAACACGGACGGGCGCCTGCGTGAAGTGGCTCACTAAATATCTCATTATCTTTATCCTGCCACTTTCATTATGTCCGCATGCCATACATGCATCCTATCACTGGATTTAATGAACACGTTGAGTCCCGCCTCCATACAACAATCTGCACCTCCCGTAGCCTCGGTCAGCTTTTTAAAGTCAGTACATCCACATTAGTGTCAGCGCTCTGGGCTCCAAGGTTGGGTGGGCATAGTTTGCCCTTTCAGATGGACAAAAAAGCCACTTCCTCATTGACTCTGCCTAATTCCTGCCTGTCAATCAGTCCTCCCTTTGCCTGATTTCTTGTTATATTCTTGGGAACCTTGGCGAAAAAAGACGCGGAGGTGTTCTTCGACTTCTATGGCTCCGGTTGTATTTTCTGGTGAGGTCGAAGGAGAGGATTCATATCCATTCATATCTCCCAAACTCTTAATGGGCTCCATGCCCTTCAGAAAGAAAGCTCTTTCCTGTGACTAGTCAGCTCCAGTCTTTATTCATCTGTGGCTCCGTGTCAAAAAAGACTGTTGCTCGTTTGTGCCCCGAACAATGAGGAACATGGCTAAATCTCGAGCTGGGAACAAAAGACGGAAAACAGGCTTTTCACTCAGCAGAACATTAGATTCTGACACATTTTGCCATGGCCATTTTTTTCCCTTCTCCTGAGTGCTGTGGCGCTGGTCTTTTAAAGAGACCACCTGTTGGCAACAGGCCTGTTCTTCATTACAGACGGCCTTATTATGGCGGGATGAGAAGCGCCACAGGCTAACTTTTTAAAGTTAACCCTCTGGCAGTTTGCAACGCCGGCCAACTGGAAGCCATGAATGATATACGACTGCTAGAAAATGTATTTCTGCTCGTAATTTCTTATCTTGTTTTTTTCTTTTCTTTTTTTTTTAACAAGGACTTGTCGGCGTGAGCGTGAAGTGCTCCATTCAGCCTTCTTGTGGGTTATAAATGTGACAAAGAAGGGGCTTGAAAGTGGGCAGCTCTGAGGCTCTATAACAGATCTGGAGCAATATTCACACTGCTGGTAAGTGCAAATCCAAAATGTGCTTGTTATGTAGTTTTATAGTTAGTCAGGTGATTTCATTCAATTATTTCTGCCCTCCGGAGGGGTTTTGTTCTTTCAGCAGACTCGAGCCATTTTTGACCCTCCAAACATTAGCATTACTACCAAAATAATATAATAATATTCTCCCCACTGTTTGTAAAAGTATTGTAAGTGGCAACATCAAGCTCACGTGTGTATTTTTTGAGTTTGAATTGGACATGACAAACAAGAGCCCTGAACTCTTTCAAAGCTCTTGAAATTGAATATACTATCAGCATAAAATGTCACACGTGGCAGAACTTTTCTGTCCCCAAAACAAGAGGCTTCAAAGCGGCTACTGGAGGAACTCTGATTTGCCCATCAGGTCCCGTTAGAGCCACATCATTCCGTCAGGCTCATGCCATCACTCCAGAAGCCTGCCTAAAGCACCCTCACTTGTTTCCTGTTCGCAAACATGGAGGAGGTAAGGGGGTGCACGCACCTGTGACCCTCCCCCATGAAGCAGACAGCAGCAGAGAGGATCCCCCTGCAGCCCGGCAGCTTCAACAAGAGGCAGTCAGCTGCTCTCTGTGGCCCTGCTGCACAGTCCCCAGGCTCTCTGGAGTTAAAAAGTGCCTGTGGTATTGCTGCGAGGGAGCAGCGGGAGTTGAATTCAGGCAATTACAATCAAGTCAGGGCATAGTTAGTGCGTGGGCTCCGGCAGCACCTGAGCTGGATGCTGATGAGACACTTAGCCCCAAACCTTCACGCATTGGCCTAGGATTGGAGCAAGCCCTTCATTCCCCACTTTCCCTCACTTCCCACAGCAGCAGACCCCCTACTGGACGCTTCCACTTCCTTTCACCTCATTTAGGCCTCTAGAGCTCTTTTAACCCCCCCCCCCCCCAACCCTTCCCCCACATTGATATAGTTGTGTGTTATATAGGGGGGGTGGAGTACTGCACTCAATGGCTTTTCATTCATTCATTCTCACTGGACTATAATAGAGAACTGCTCGGGTGTTGGCCTTAAAACAACTGGGCATAGCGGAGCTAAACTATCCCTTTTTTATTATTATGAGGAGTTATTATCTTCAATGGTAGGAAACTAAAGCTATAGAGCGATGTATAGGTAACTCACTCTTCATTAGTCCGGCAACACCTTCCTGCCTGCACCCATCTCTTCCACACTAGACCACTGAGCTCAAGCCCCATCGCGCCGCCGTCTCTGCAATATGTTTTCATTTGCAGGTGTCTGACTGTGGGGCTCCGCGTCCCGAAGTGTGCGCTATATCGACGGCGAGAAGAAATCTAAAGGGAGGTGCGGTTCTTGAATATCTATGACCCGAGAACATGGAGTCAGGCATCACAACAACACTCGTAGCCCCTTTTCCCAATAAGATGCTCTCGAGCCTCATGGCTCCCGCCCTCTCTCAGCCACCACACTTTGCTGAAGTATCATTAAGATTGTAAAGAGTACGCTGCCATAGATCTCAGATTTGTGCAGAGGTATGGACCGGAGGCGCACCAGATTTCAAATGTAAAGGTGCGAAGGTGGCGTCTAATATGAGGGGGCTGCTCTCGGCGCTCATCTGCAGGGTGTGCACATGCATCTTTCATGCAGCGCTTCAGAGCTCCGTTTTTGTCCGATTGCGAGCTTTCCTTTCAAATCTATTTTCTTTGTCCATCTGCGGCCGCGCTTGCTAGTTAAAGCTGGGCATAGTATTTTGTGCCGCCGAGGGGTAAAGGTGGAACACCTCTTTCACGGTTTTTTTCGTAAATGGTTGTCTTTTGATTTTGCCAGGGCTGCTCGGACTACCAGGGATTGTCTCTTTGAAATTATTCCATTTTGCCAGCGAAAAAGAAAATGGATTGTGCTGATCCTGTTTTGTTCCTGTGGGGACGGCTGTGGTATTATCCTGGGCTGACACCGTTGGCGAAGAGGCAATCACAGTGGCCCTCGCTCTGACAAAAACACTCCATCTGCAAGGAGAGGAGGAAATCACACCACAATGATGTCTGACTCTTCTGCCTCACTTGGGCAGCTGGGCCCTAGGTCCCGTGAACGGCTACCCGACCACCGCCACAATGGCTGTTATACAATCACACAAACAGCGTGCAACAAATCAGCAGCTGTAACGCACAAAAGCGATGCACCTGCCTTCGCACGGAATTGTTAGGGAACTATTTTTTTGGGGAGGGGTGGGAGGGTGGACCCAATGGTTTCATCTGTTGGGCGATTGTTAGCATTACAGGTGCTAAAATATTGTCAGTTTACCCTGATTTAAAAAAAAAACAAAAAACCAACCAAACCTTTAAGCCAGCTAAGCTGTTTGCCCACAAAACGCAAATACTATTAGGATAACAAGCACGTGCACACCCACACACATACCGCAGATAAAAGATAAGCGGCGGCAAGCTGGCCCTGTTAGTATTCAGTCATGTCACCTCTCTCCCTCCACATCCCATACCTGGGGATCAAACGCACTTCTTTGTGAGAGAGGCCTGACTCCCCGCTATTAGCAAACAGAAGAGAGCCCAGCTGACACCACTCTTGAGATGTGCCATACAGACGGAGGCCTGTGATTACAGCACAATCCTGAGGAGACGAGCCTCCACCCCGCTCTGGCCCCAACCTCCTATAACTCCACACACGCACACACACACACACACACACACACACACACACACACACACACACAGAGCACCCCCGCCACCGCCTCCCCTCCATGACAAATTCACCTATCTCTGAAATAGATGTTAATCTCTCACCCAACCCGGCGGCCTCTGAGACCTCGTTGACACACATATAGCCGCGGCTACGGCATGAATAATCAATAGGGCGCCATTTTCCTGAATATATTTTTCTCTGAACAGGTCATTTACTCGGAATAATAGTGCGCTAGATTAGAATCCAAGATTGGCCTTTCAGAAGGCTGGTGGATTTAGAGGTTGGTGTGTGTGTGTGTGTGTGTGTGTGTGTGCGTGTTTAGAGGAAGAAGCTCACTGTAGAATACTACAGACACACCCCCCCCCCCCCCCCGGCAAGTAAAAATCATATGCATGCTCTGCCTTCCCATAATAGACGAGAAGAAAACTTCCATTCTATCCGCAGGGGCAGAAATCAATCTCACATCTCTTTAGTTAATCCGCAATGGCTCTCTACAGATCCTGACACTAATAAGTTATTGAGCAGGTGAGGCCAGGGGCTGAGGACAAGAACCGAGCGAGGGGAGAGGCCTGGAGTCTGGGGCCCGACTGACGGCTGGCGCTGTTCCAGTGCAATTATGGGGCTTGTGTATGGGAGAGAAGGGCGCAGGAAAGAAGCGACAGAGATAGAAGGGAGAGGGAGAGGCACAGAGAAAGAGCGAGAAAGAGGGGGTGGGGGGAAAAATTGATCCCATCTGTGGTATGATGGTTAATTAAAGCAGCTCTTGAGCAGCCCAAGGATGAGAGGCTTGGCTGGGCTCCTGGAGGCACAGCTCTGATTACTCACACAGAATGGATGGTTTCTTAGCAATGAAAGGAGGAGGCCAAGAGCTGCCTGGTGGGGTGCACAGACATCGTCAAGGAGGAGACATGTGCATGCTGCACACTCCACACATGTGCACGCACACCCGTCCAAACAGGCTCGCATGCAGGCACACACTTGCAAGCATATACATATAAAAGCGCAAACACTCGGCGACACTTGTGCATACGTGAGCCCGTACACGCGAGTGCAAACATCATCAAATTAGATCAAAATAATTCCATCAGAAATCTAATCAAATATAATGAGAGTCCACTAAATTTCTTGAACAAGAGGAGCACAAGAGGTTAATGACAAAACAATCAAAGTTGCTGTAATTACAGCTTAGTTGATGCTGCAGATGTACAATGAAGAATCTCCCAACATCCTTGCTAGATATATCGTTGATAACTCTATCAGACAGTCTAAACGGGGCCATGCCTAAATCCTCCCAGTGAAGAGGAGATGATATATTATCATTCTGTGCAGTGGCTGCAGACCCCGCCCTCCCCACAGGCCAGCACTTTGGCATGACCCCACCATCCAACGGTAGGCTGGGGTATTGCACACCGCTCACCATTTCTGAAGGCTCTGCCCAAAATGTCATCTACAATTATTCAATATTCCCTAAATTAAAAAAAAGACTAATGAGATTGTTAGGATTTTTTTCTGTAAAACACTACAAAACACACAACATGAGTATTTGTCAAGTTTAACTCTAAAAGTGAGTTAAAATAAACCTCTAAATCGAAGGTGTATGAATTATGTATATAGTGATGATTTGATTGCTCCAAAATAGAAAAGAGGGTAGAAGCCGTTGATTGAGGCGTGCCACGTGGTGCATCGTTAGCCGCCGTGTCTCCTGGTGCAGACATCTGAGGTCAGGGCCCTCTGCTAATTGGTGTCGGGCCAAACGCTTGTGAGCTAAATGAGAAAATTACACGTTCCGGGGAGGAATCAGCTGCAGTTGTTGGGTGCTTTTCATGGCGCTGCTGCAATCACACCCGCGTGGCGGAGAGGACGCCTGGCTCACCATGCTTGGAGGCCAGTGGAGACATAAAGATATACTTCTCAAACCATTTAACAGAGAAAAGTCTGATATATAGACATTTTCATGCTCTGTGTGTGTGTGTGTGATTATTCTCTTGACCCTATATTTTCTGTAGGGTGAAATATATCCTTATATTTTTTTTCTTTTTAATCCTCTCTCAAAAGAAAAATGTAATTATTCAGCAGTTTATGATGTTAAACAAAAGAAACTTTGCTGCCAATAATCAGGTGTAGCATCTTTGGCATTGTTTCCTGTCTGATTTGACTTTTATCTCCGCCACCTTAGCATATAGTTTTCCATCATTAGCAGACCCTTTTCCCCCTCCCACCATTTGTTAACGGCATCCATGAAACACAATCAACATCCATTCAACGCCGTCTACCCAACAAAGAATTCTCGCTTCCTTCAATCATCTTATTCAGCCTCTGATGAACGATATTCTCCTTCAACTATCCTTTATTTGGCAGATGCCTTTGGAACAGGTAAGTTGTACCTGTGCTGACAATTATTCACTCCTGAAAGCAACATTCTTCCAATCCTCCGGCACACCCAACAAACAGGCAAACAACAATGTCTGCTAAAAGACTAAAGTGTTCAATTGCCCTCCTTTTGTTCTTTTCCTTCTTCCTCCTCTCTGCTCGCTCTCTCTCTCCGAGCCAGACTCCTTTGGTGGCGAGCTGCGCTAATCTTGAGTAAACGTCATCAACTGTTTGCTCATATCGCCCACTGAAAGCTGGCCGCGGCCGCCTTTGTCCCGCTATCAGTTGTTTGAAGAGTTGTGTGCCGTAATGGCGTGGTCGGCCAGCGGCTTTGAAGCGCTGGTTGTCTCGCCTGACCTCCGCCGTCACAGAAAACTGACCCCCGAGGACGAAACTCCAGGAAGTCATCTGAAATAATGCAAGGGTTTCACACACAAATAGCATGTAGACATGAAGAAAGACACTAAATGCCCTCTGTGTATTCAAAAGGAGACCTGAAAGCTTTCATTTTGATGCTGATTATGGTCATTCTGAAGCTACAGTCAGTAATATAACCCTAGATGGAGCTGGAAACCTGCTCAGGGGTCAGGCTCTGTTTTACTGATTGTTACAGATGCTCTGTCAATAAGACTAAAGTGAGGTGAACAAACAGCAGTGATTTTCCATGATTCCAGGAGCGGGAGAGCAGGTGGTCTGTTTCTGTCGGGCTAACGTCTTCCTGTATCCTGCTTTCAACTCTCTGTATTTACATACCTGGCTGAGACTTGTGGCCTTTTCCTGCAAATAAACAGCCGCTAAAATGCATGTATAACATTATGTCATTTACTATTACTGCATATTTTTGAACTCAAACTTAAATATAAAAAAATAAGTACTTTCTGCTTATCTTGCTAAAAAAAAAAATCACTGGATTTAATAATACTGAGAGAACCTTGACAGCTTTGAAACCGGCATTACCAGGACAGCATCAACAGGACCCCCAGGGTGAGTGATGACAATAGTGCATTAGAAAGAGCGGAAGGGGTGTGAGGCCAAGTTGTGAGTCAACACGAGAGGCCTTGGGCTGACCCTGCAGAGGATTACGCTCTGATTAAAGCTAGCTGCAGCACTCGTGTGCAGCTAGCTTATCCGCCATGGCAGCGTCACGGGAAACTGCACGCTCCTGTCAACCTCGCAGGGTCGTTGTCACTATAAAATTATCGTCACAATTGTCACCGGACGTGCAAAGATTAATATTCTTTCTGGGCCGGGATCCAGGAAAGGGTAGAGCGAGCCGAGCCCCTGCAGGGGTAAGTAAATACTCCCTAATGGCTGCTGATTAATCGTACGTTGCTCTCATCCGGCCAGTAAAAAGAGATGTAATGACCTGCGTACCCCTCCCCCCCCCCGCCCTTCTCAATTTCTCCCTCATTTGCTCAGCTTTTGATTATGAATTAAAAGGAATTGCAAATGGTATGCTGTTGGTTGGTCGCCTGATTGCCATATTTGATTAAGAAATGTCAGCGTGCATGTTTCCCATGCCCGTCTTTTTTTAGCCTCTCCATCCGCGGCGTCACACTTCCACGAGGAACACAATGGCGCCGCGGCTCTCAGACAGCCCGCCAGCAACAGAAACTTGTGTTAATCAAATGCATTCTTCCCTCTTCCCATTCTCTTTTTCCTCACTCTGCTTCCTCGTTTGCCTCCGCCCTCGCAGAACTTGACGGGTTTACGGCAGCGAGACTCTGACACGGGGAAAAAAATCACAGAAAATAGAAGATAATCGACAAAAACAGGTAGAGGATGAGGACAGGAACGCGTGAGCAGAGGTGCGTTTCGTTGTTTTTCTTTCAGAAGTTCCGGAGACACGCTTTTATGGATGCTTGTGACATTTTAACAACTGGTGAACCTGGAGGCCCGAGCACCCCAATACGGTGCTACAGATGGTTCATGCTCAAAGTTTCCCATTTCTTCTGGTCTGATTAATGTTGTTTTAATGGTATTTAAAGGGAGGTTTGAGTGGGCACATTTAATTCCTAATTAACTGTGGAACAAAATGTGGTACTGATGAACTCACCATGTGTTGAATTTGATCCATTATTACACACACACACACACACACACACACACACACACACACACACACACACACACACCACAAGCGCCCTACATCAGGCAGAAAACACACTTAAAGTCTGTCACTGGGTCAGATCATGTGTGAATAAAGGAGAATCGAATCCTTTGAATCCGACCAAGGACGATTTCCCATTTTCCAAGACACAAAAAAGAGAAGGTGCACACAGATAAATGAAGAGAGGGAATTGGACAGAGGAACGGTGTAGGTGCCTGCTGGAGAAGAAATGTTAATTTTTTTCTTCTTTTTTTTTTTTTTGAAAAACCCCCCAGTGTCTACAGGACACAAAACTGTGTAATTGTGGGCCTCAGGGCCAAGGCAGCACGCAGGAGCGCCGTTTCTCTGCCCTTCAGGTCCTTTTGTCATCCTCCTCCTACACAGAGATGGTGTATTTACAAAGCAAGGGCATGAAAGGAGGTGGCTATAGACAAATATCTGCCCCGCAAGCAGGAAAGATTCCCTGTCCTGGATGCTCGTGACTGCAGCTCCACATGGGAGACGAAGACCTGAGCGGATGTCTGAAGACATACTGAGGCTGGACGCTTAATAAGAAGACATGAGTCCATTTTTAGCAGGTTCCCCCCTCCTGCATTATATTCTTGACTCCCCTCCCGGGCGGTCTAATGACGCTCTTCACTGATGGCGGTCCTGTGTCGGAGGGGGGAGGTGGGGGGGGGAGGAAATGCAACAGAAAGGGAAGCCAAGAAAAGGAGGAAAAATGGTATCCCCACTAAATATGAGCAAGAAAGAGCCCTTTTTCTCAAGACTCTTCATGAGCCCATCTTCCTCTCAATTCAACCTCTCTTCTTCTTCAGCTCACCTCTCCACCTTCACTCACTTCACTCATCCCTCCCGTTTCTTTTTACTCTGGCCCCCGGAGCAGGTTAGCGAGCGTCACACAAAGCTGCACTATTTTCCATTAACTTGAGTATGTAGAAGGAGCCGATACCTCGCGGAGCTAAATATGGATTTAGCTGAGATGGAGAGCGGGGGCTGCTGGCAGCACTGTCGGGCTCGGAATGAAAAGTTTCCTGGCTATTTCCTACCCCCACCAACCCCTTCCACGTATCTGAAGAATGTCGGAGTATCCATAAACAAATCAGAGGGTACAGTAAGGTCTTTAATCAAGGCAATCAGTGCTGTTTTCAGAGGTGAACGGCCCAGATGCTAAGCTGGTTTCATCTTTGTCTGCGCTTTAATTACTTGCTTTTGCATTTTGATGGGGAGGGGGGGAGCCTTGATGGGGGTGATTGTGCCTTATCACC
>CAAE01015123.1:489959-500286 GCA_000180735.1 Tetraodon nigroviridis
CACCCAGCAAAATGAATGAATATGCGGTAATTTCAATTATTGGAATTATGAAAATTGCTTTTAAAAAGACAGCAAGGGTATCATCAGCTTTCCACTGTGCCATAATGCCATTTTAATTTCTATAATAGTTTTAATTGTCAGCCGTCCCGCTGTGCATTAATCATTTAATTGTATTGTCTTCTTCTGCTGCAAACACCTACACCCCTGAGCTCCCACACGCCTGCCTGCCCCATCTTTGAAAATCCATATCACAATCAGCGGCGGCGGCGTCTTCAGTGATGAGACCAGGAGGAACGAATGCAGGGCTGCAGGAGAGACGCATCTACAGGCCGGAGATGGTGGCGGATGGAAAGAATGGAGCAATCTTCTCCTGATGGCTTATCACACCGTAGAAATTATTTTAAAAAAGAAGAAAAAAAGCCTTTAGGCCTCATGACTGTGCTCTCCAACGGTTAGCCCGCAACTGTAGCATCGACAGCGTGGAAAAGAAAACATTTCGACGGGTTTTACGCAATAAAAGCTAAAGTTACCACAGACAACAGCTAGCTCCAGCCTCTACATTAGCTGAAGAAGGTGCCACTAAGTGTTGCTTTCTGCTTGCTGCAGCTTCAGGAGCGGTTTGAAAGGATAATGGGCTTTTTTGAAACTTTCATACGCGAGTAGAAGGATGACGATTAAGACAGAGATGTTAAATTTCTTTGTGTAGAAAATGCAGAGAATGATGCAGTTTCATTTGTCCAATTTTCCTTGTTGGTATAATAATAATAATATGTTTTGACAGGCTACAGTAATAAATAACAGAGAAAGATCAGAGGTGAAGGATGTAAATCATCAGGTAGGACAAAAAAAAGATATCAAGATTATTTTTTGTCAAGAAATAGTAGTTCAGATGAATTAATTTAATCACTATTTATTATAGCAGTTACAAAAAATTATTCCCATTAAAGTGAAGTACATGAGTTAATTATCATATCATTTTCCAGAAAAAAAAAATCCAGAATAATTTTGCAAATTGTGAATGGAAAAAAACCCCCCAAGTTTAAACGAGGAAATCAGCAGAGGAAAGAAAAGATATCAAAAAGTAAAATCTGAACTGTGAAAATAAAACTGAAAAAAGTGTTACATCAAAGACGAAACACCAATTTAGGTGCTGCTTTATATGAATCATGAACTGTGCAGCAGCAGTACAATAAGAAAAACTCTGACTGACAGCCTTGAGCAGCCCTCCACTCTCTCCTTCTTCGCTTCTCGAGAGGGAGGAGGTCAAGTATACCCCCTCCTCAAACAAACGCTCTCTGATGCCCATGGAGAACACCTTGCCAAGCCTTTTAGCCACAGCTATTTTTCTTAAACTCATGTCATCAAGAGCAGGGGAGGCTTCTCTCAGCCTTGAACTACTACGGGTGAAGTGGGCCAACAACCAGGCAGGAAAATACATTGGAGTTTGGTGGAACAGGGCCCGTCTCCATGGAGACGTTTAATGCTTCAACCTCTAAATATTTCCTTACCAGTGTGTCGACAACAGAACAGAATTATCCAACCAACCAGTATTGATATGTTGGGATCCAAAGAGCACTTCAGGTTGGTGGAGGTTCTTCTGAAAGGTGAAACGGGGAGGCTGCTTCCTCAGTGTTGGCTGGATGTTGCAGGAACCTTCACTTAGCTGGTGTAGCCGTGGTGCTAAAGCACTTGGCAGAGGCAGGTCCTGCCTTCTACGTAATCCAGCAAAGGCTTTTAATTCGGGGGCATCATTTTGTCGGGTGTAATTTCAATTTTCAGCCAGAAATTGTTCATTTGGGGTGGCTGGATAACCTTGAAACGTTCTAACTCAGCTGTGGAAAAAGAAGAATAGGATTAATCTGACTTTCCTCACCAGAAGAGTGAACTAAAAGGTAGTTAAGACCTGCGTCTGGTGATTTATTGGTGGGTAAAAATTTCTGAGCACAGAAGTCAGGAACCGTCTGCAAAGGCTGATGCAGCCAGAAAGAGCCCCCCGATACTTGAAAGATAGAAAAAGAGCTGTGTATCTGCATGCAAAAAACCCCAAAAATATTACTTTTGTGTTTGTTCGAGAGCAGAAAACACTTGATGTTAAGAGGATTTGAAAATCTGACCTCAGCCAGCTGGTATAATATAACTTTAGAGAAGGCACTTTATATGCTTTATACTTTATATATATATATATATATATATATATATATATATATATATATATATATATATTTAATTTTGAGGAAAAAAGTAATTTGTTAACACTTTCTTAGGGGCAAAGGTTCAAGTGGTCTCTTACCATTCAGGCATCATGTCTGAGCATCCGTGGAACATTGATTGGGGAGGGGCCCCCGACCTGAGCGCACTTTTACGCAATCCTGCCACCTTCTGGACAAGATGGGGAACGACAGGCCTGGAGCGACTCAGCCCCGACACAAAAACGCCCTCATTCTGGGGGCGTTTTAGCCTCTAAAATACGCAGCTGATATTATTGTAGAGTTTTTACATCACAATTTAAAAAAATATCCATTTTAAACGTCATTAAGATTCTTCTTTCTTAGCTTTTTTTTTTTTGTGCGTCGTGAGTTATTTTAGACGTCCAAATTATGCAGCCACGGCTCGCAACGCATCAGATTTGTGTCATGTGGGCACTCTTGAAAACGTAGTATGGAGAGGGTCTGTGTATTCAGGACTGTGGGGACCAAAGAGGGGGGCAGTGGGTCGGGGGCAGCTAGAAAAGATTGAGGAGTGATTCAATCGCCACACAAATGGATTTGGCTAATAGAAGGAGCCTCTGATCCTGACTGGTGCACAGCTGGAGCTTCACTAATTGGAGAGGGTGGAGAGTGGAGAGGAGAGCAGAGAGAGAAGAGAAAGAGAGAATATGGCCCCCAGAGAAAATGCATCCCTGACAAGAATCATGGCAAACATTAATATCAGGTCACGCTGTTGCACATCAGCTCAGTGGCTGGATTTCACCCCCCACCACCACCCCACCGAAAAGGAAGCTCAATCAGTTCTCGCAGGCGTAATCACCGTCAGTGTTTTAAAACATGTGATAAGGGATGCCGTTCAAGCAGAGTCCGGCTCTCTAACCCACTTCACATCAGTGAGGACCATTAGAGAAATAACTCGACCTGATAGGTGAAAACAGAAGCTCGTAACCATTTAGCAGGACTGAGCAGCCACCGTTTCACCGCCCAAACGAATCCATTATTAGAATAATCTAAGACAGCCGCACTTTTATTATTAACCTGCCGATTTATCGGGATGACTTTTATATTTGGAAGGAACCAAATGTCACAGCAGTTAAGGGAAATAGAATTAATTCAGCATTATGTCTCTAAGTAGATTATAAGAGGTGAAAATTGCTGAGAGGAAAAATTCACATTAGCAGCTTTTGTAAAAGAGCAGGGATGTGAAATAAAATCTAATACGGTGTCAAAGTTCATCGTCTCAGCTAGGTCTGCTGAAAGATTTAAAAAGCCCATTATCCTTTCACTGCAGCTCCGGGAAACACAAAGGAAAACTTAAGTGCACCAGCACTGATTTCAAACCTAAAAAAAGGGAAGAATGTGGACACAGTTGGCAATTTTGCTCCCAGAAACAGAAAAATCATCATCTGAGATGACTTATGTTGGATTTTATTTTATACAATGACAAATAGAATACTTCAAAGGGCCCTTTTTCCTTCAACTCTGATTTTACATTATATCAAAAACAGCGAGAAGACGGAACCAAAAGAACGTTTTGTTGCAAAAAAATAAAATAAAAGATGATGGAAAGGTTCTCGTGGATCACATGAATAAATTACATCACTTTAGCTAAAGCTGCTGGGAGCTTGACAGTAGCGCACGTATGGTAAAAATAAAGGATTACAGTAGCAGGTGCGTGTGCGCACGTGTGTGCGCGTGTGTGTGCGTGTGAGTGTGTCAGACGGACGGTAAGAGATTCTGTGTATTCTAAAAGCAGGGGGTCTTTTCCAATTGCCAGAAACACAAAGAGGAACACACCGGGGGGCTCTTAGGAAGCCCATCATCTCACAGGGGAAGGGCAGAGGAAAGACCTACATATAGGAAGTAGGAAATGAAGTGTGCATACAAGCACACTCACTCTCTCTCTCTCTCTCACACACACACACAGGCGCGCACACACAGGTAAACACGCTTCCTTTGGACAAAGTCTGGGAAGTGAAACTCATCCTAGTCGGTGTAAAAAAAGAAGAAAACCTTTGCAGAACACATGTTCCCACCGACACACACTCCCCATGACGCCCATCAGACAATCAGCAACTAAAGATCAACACATTGTGTACAAACACACGCAAAGCGTCAGATCTGAGGGAGGACTGGCACACACTGGGGCAGCACGGCGGACCCTCCCACCGTGTTCCCATTGTCAGGACCATTGTAACAGTTTTGTCTGAGCCATATGGGCTGGTTTAGGGGACGTGGACCCCCAGCAGCTGATTCTTTGTCCCCGTGTCACAGAGGTCGCTGGGATTGTGTTCCCAGCTAATTCCCTCTTTCAGGGACTGCAGATCAGAGTCTATAATGATCTGGGCGGCCTAGCATAGGGATTACCGCTCTGTGTGTGTGTGTGTGTCTCCACAGAAAAGGAGAGAGATTGAGAGATTCATCTTAAGATGAAACATTGTCGCTGCTCCTGAACAACAGGAATCAATTGATACCCCCCCCACACACACACACCATACCCACCCACCGCACTGAAACAGATCCAGCCCACCTCCCAAACACACTGAATTTTCCACCTCATTTCCCTCAATCCAGCTTAGGCAAACATTATTAGCAGGGAAAGTGTAGGTGGTGAAGGGAAGGTAATAGCTTCTTGTCTTGCCTGACCTCCAGTGACAAACGTCGGCATATTTGGACTCATTACTGATGTAGTCACTTCTGTTAACTGTCCACAACCTTTAATCAAACAAACCTGACATTAGCATTTATTTATTTCCCTCTTAATAAAAATTAATAATGAACAATGTTTGGTAAGATATTGAGATCACAACCGTAGACTATTTTGTAAAAGCAAAAAAAAAACCAAAAACCCCACTTTCATTCATGAATTGACTTTCATTAATTTGTAATAATTGCCATATTTACTCAGGCTAATGTTAGCTTGTTTCTTTGTGGTTGTGATGTACATGCTTACCGCTAACGTTAAGGTTTAGCATTTGTAAGATATAACTCTAAAGTATTGTAAAACAAGCGATGTATTTCAGGCTCAGGTTAGCGCCCTTCCAAAACCCTTTCCTGTCCAGTGGTTAGCATCGCACATTTTCTAGATTATATCAGAAAATGATGCTAACAAATATTAAAATATGCGATCGAGGCTGAATTTTCTCTTCTGGGCTACATAAAAATAGCTTAGCAACAGGCACAGGAGGTATTGGGATTATACAGACGTTACTGTTCTATTTATGCAGTGCAACATCACAGTAACCCATGTGCGTATTTGCTCCAAGACATCCAAAATGACACAATAAAGAAAAAACTCTTTCATGGTACAGTGCAGCTGCTGCGGCAGGAAGAGCAATACGCCCAGAAAACTCCAACCGCAGATAATTGAATGCTCGTATCTGAACATTGTTGAAGTCCTATTGGATTATTAAAAAGAGTGCTTGCCACACACTTCCACAAAATAAAGCACAAACCTGACTAATCAGATATGATCAAGAAAAGAGAATGTCTGTGCATCCTCAGCCAAGAGCACTCACACACACGGTTCATGAAGCTCTCCAGCAGCTGATAAAGTGTACCTTCAACAAGGCAGCGGAAAACAAAACTTGTTTGCTTTCCTTCAGCCCACTTCCAATTTTCTGCTCTCATTTGTTTCTGCAGACATCTTTCCATATTTTATTCTCTTTCTTCTTTCCTTCCGTGAAAAGGGACTTTCATTGAAATTCATGCTCTCAAGGACCGGCACCAACACAAGGCCAGGATATAATAGGCTGACCTATTTACCCAGCAGTTTTATTTATCTTTTCTTCCTCCTCTCCTCCTCTCCTCCTCTCTCTCTCTCTCTCCCCCCTCCCCCCTCCCCAGCTTTGGATTGATAACGGACATGCAAGATGGCAGCTGTCTCCTTCGCATTAGCATTGCAAATGAAGCGGAGGAGAAAGAAGTGCAGCTCGAGTGCGGAGACGGAGGTTGCGCTCAGCGTTCCGGTTTGAGAGCGAACCGCGTCCCCACCAGGGCCTGAGACACACACCAGGTGAGAAGAGGGGAGAAGCTTGCAGCTCAGTCCGCCTATAAGTGGACAAATAACAAAAACCTACTAAAAAGCTACTTTTACCTTCGTTTTGGAGGTTTTAAACCTGTGGGTTGAGCAGAGGACATCTCCTCCATCCATCCATCTAATGGAAGCAGTAACAAAGAGGCCACGTTGGTGCTCTTGCTGCTTTCCAGAGGGACGTTCTGGCAGGTCTTTTAACTGGTTTTTGAAAACCAAAGAGACGTTCCCAGTAGTTTTTGTTTTTTTTTAGCCAACAATCATTCTTCTGGTGGAAGCCTGGTAATGAAGTGATGGTGGGGGGGTCATCAATAGAAGAGGTCTTCTTGTTTGTGGTCATCAATTCCAGTTTTGTGATGACAAAGGAGAGTCAATCAGGAACAGGACTATTGACTTTGGTACAGAAAAATAAACCCAAGGCTGCAAGGACTCACATTTACTGTACTGAAAGAGCATTCTATGTGCATTTTGTATGTGTGTGTGTGCGTGTGCACGCTTTTGTCATGTGCGGAGTGCAGCTGTATAACTACAAAATCGATGAAAACAAATTCATCCTGTCCTTCGTACACATACATGCGTTGGTGTCCAAGGACAAATTTTATGAATACCAAAACTATGGGGACGCGAGGCAGTTTGTTGTTCCAAAGGAGCATCGTCATGGTTACCACCGATCTATCAGACAAAGCCGTTCGCATCCTCACAGAGCAAGAACCCGGGACTGGAAAGACGGACCATTCCGGCAGAGCATGGAAAACAAGACCGATAATTAACCACTGATTGTGGAGACGTTCACTTCAGGTTGGCTCTCAACCAGCGCTGGTTAAACGCAGCTCACCGCCGACTCGAGTCCTGAGAGGCACCTTTCTTTGTAAACTCCGCAGTTTCTCATGCACGCAGCGCATGAAGCAGGAGGAGAAAACCTGAGGCAGCGCCACGAAACTGGAGCAAAGACCAAAGCAGCTCACATCCACCGGGACAGCTGGGACTGGGCAGACTTCAACCTGAGAACATGAATCTATTGATGGGTTTACCCCTCAGAGGAGCAGACACGGTGAACATTTACGGCGTTCTGGAGGTATGTGTCACACTCCTGCGGCCACGATCACAGCGGCTGGGACACCTTCAGATCAAACCTTTAATTATTCCACACCCCAAGTCCAATTGTGATGGACTTTCCTCCCTTTTTTAAAAACTTTTTGGTGTTTTGTTACCTGAGGAAGAGCAGAGATGATGCTTCTCACCTCAGATCTGACAGGACCAAAGAGATGGGGCCAAACCGGGCCAGTCCTTTACAAACCCTAGAGTGGCCATCCTCCCACTGCCAGCCCCTCACACAAGACCACCATTAAATTCTTTGCCCACTCATTCTTTTCCTCTCCCTCTTTTTTGTCTCTTGAGAAGACACCTCACTTGAGAAACCACTGAGGCGGCTTTTTAAAAGTCTCTGTGTGACAGGGTGACAGAGGACACCACTCTGCTTTTTCTCCCATTTGGAAAACCCGAGCGAGATTGAAAAGAGGGTCCTCAGCTCCCTCCCTGAAGACCCTCCTCTCTAGCCTCCAGCATCACCCCGCCGTCCCCTGCCTCAGCCTGGGTGGACTCCCTCCCTCGGTTCTCAGACCTCCCCGGTCTGTGTGATACCAGCGTTATTGTGAGAGGCGGACAAAGAACAGGAAGCCCGGGGGTCGACGGGGCAGGCCCGAAGGTCAGCTCAATCAGTCTCTGTATGATGGATGTGGCGCAGGGGCCAGGTCACCTGAAACACACCAAACAAGGTGCCAAAAACGCCCTCCTCGCCTCCTTTTCTCCATGGCTCACTCGGCTACAGACTGCTATAAAAGGGCACAGCACCAGGGCATTTTAGTGTCTCTGTGTGGGGACATAAACAGGAACTGAGCGCGCTGCCATTTTATTGATTTACTGCTGATACTTAGCCATTAGGCCATTAATGATGCAAAAAGTCAATCAAATGCAACATCTTTTACGAGAAAATAGAAAATACAAACGCGGAAGAATTACATCAACCACAAAATGATTTAGGAGAGTGTATTTAGAGCACTCCCAAATGAACATTTATTTATTGTGGAACTATAGGTTATAAATGGCACAAAAAAAACTGGGACATTGAAAAAAAACAAAAACTTTACACACTGTTGTGTAGAATTTCAAATCTAACCACTAACCATCTGAGTGGATGGGAGAAGCAGTGCGTGTGTGTGTGTGTGTGTGTGTGTAGAGGGGCCTTCTGTAGCCATGGATACCGGTGTGTGTGGGAAGCAGTCCAAACATGACAGGGATGAGTTTACTGACTCAAGGTGACTGGGCTGAGGGCAGAGCAGCACACAACTAGGGGACAATGGCTGCTCCATTAGTGCTAATGGGGGACACATGTAACAGGATTAGGGGTGAGGACACCTGGGGGGACCACATGGGGAGATGGAACACCCCCGAAACCACCCCAAAAACAGTCCCGTCTCACTCCATCAAAGTAACACAAAACCAGAAGTCTGATGCTGGACAGCTTCCCGTCAGGCTAAACCCACCGAATGTGGAAACAAGATTAAAAATAAAAGAGGAAAATCTGATATTTATTTACTCTCTCAACAACTAACTTGTCAGTGACTCTCTAAATACACAGTTAATTTAAACAGGCTTTTTTATAGCCAAACACCGGACCATTTTATTGCTAAATGAACATTGAAAATCAACTGGTCACAACTCAATAAGCCCTGTAACGGTTTCTGAAAGTGAAAAACCAAACATTTCTAAGAGCAGCAGCATGTTTAGATCTTTACAGTGGAGCCAAAAGAAGACTACATGTTTCCCCACCTTCAGTCTTGTAGATCAAACAGAAATAAATCAGAGGTTAGTAAAAACCACTGGTGGACGGTGATCCTGCCCCCTCCAGCCCTCCCAGCTCATCCCTCATCCCCACTTCTTCATCACCCCCTTCTGCGAATTCCTGAACTCTGCCCAAGACGCCCAGTCAATTAATAAGACATCGTCTCCTCCCCCTGGAGCCTGTGCACAACAGGCCACCCAGGAGCCAGCAAGGTTCCCCTCTAAAGCTGCTTCACTGGTGGCCCCCAGGAATGCCAGTCGCTTTGGGAACAGGCAGACCGGGGTTGGACTGGGAAGTGGGGGTCTGGAAGCGGGATAATAGAACCAGCCCCATCACGCTCATATGCCGAGGCACGACAGTCAAAATCTGGAGGGAAACAAAGGGAAAAGCATTCCGCTCCCAAGGATCGGAAGCGCCTCCTGCTTCTGGTCACTCGTAAGCCCCGCCTTCTGAATGACACAAACAGGTGTACACTCCTGGAATTTGCCATACTTGAGAGAACACTGCCTTCGGCTTAGGGTCAACTCCAGCTCAACCTTACCCCAATGTAGCTGCAACTGAACTACAGTGTTGTAAACATGCATCGATTGGTAAATCTCACTGCACAGCCTATACCATTGATCATGTATGTCAAACATGCGAATGCCGTGCACACACAGACCGGTCACAAGCATCCAACAAAGAACCTGCATCAGAGGGTGGAGACCGGCCCTAAAGCAGAATCCACTATGCAAAAATAGACTGCAAAGTTGTCTTGCAAGTACACTGTCTGCAGGGTTTGGAGAGCCTGGAATCAGTAAATGTTGATTGTTTTTTTTAAATCACGGACCAAATGTAAACTCATTATTAAACAACAGTTAACTGAATATTCTTTTGACGACTGCGCTGTGCATGCCAGGCCAGTAGGTGGCAGTAAGCTTCTCTGCAAACACCTGGCAGAGGCGCCTCCAGGTTATTTGCAAGTACAGTAGATTCACATGGAAAATCCTTATGATTTGCCCGGGGGCAGTTAATTTAGTAACTATGATGATGATAATCACAGTTTGGTCAAGGTGTTTCCTTTATTCCAGGTGATTACATCATTTTGGAACAGAAAATTAGCTCTCTTGCAATTTTTTTGTTATAAAAGGACACACCGTGACAACGTTCGCCTGCGAGGAATAAAAAAAGTGCAGGGAAAAATACATAATAGTGCAAAAACTATTCCATATATAGGATTGATTAACTTTATTACTGTTTTAAAAA
>CAAE01015123.1:501468-515354 GCA_000180735.1 Tetraodon nigroviridis
TTACTTACCTTTAAACTTGTTTTCGGCAAAAAAAAAGGAAGTTCCACCTTAATCTGGAAAAGTCTTGGAATTATAAACTAAATGAAATTAATAAAATCCATCGGTTCATGAAAGCATGGGTTAATGTTCAACAGGGAGATAAACAAACCTAAATTTAACAATAATAACGCTTTCGCGATAACAATTAAACTATTAACAAGAAAAGAAGTTAAACCGTCTACTGAACTGAAATTGCCTTTCTTAGTGCCACTGTACAGTTTTTTACAAATCTGTACATTTCGTTAAAAACAAACAATTAGCTAGCTTCTCCATGACCTCTGACCTTTACCTGTAAAGGTTATTGAAAAGCTTCCGGTTTCCTGCCGAATTTGATTTATTTAAAAATCGAAAAGAATTACAAAAAATAAACTAAATGTAATTTAAATAAATTACCACAGTGTTGTAGGATGTATTTATTTTAAAATTGAATTAGCGTCCCGAATAAATTTTATTTGTAATCGTGTTTGTGACGTTTTAAAAATACACATTTAATTTGTACATTGTAGGAACCAATGTTGTTTGCCGTTACCCTAAACAAACTCGATCATATATATAGACAAATGTATTTGCTCTAAATTATTAAATACTAATGTATTTTTAACTGCAACTCTATGGTCAGGTCCACTTAATAAGCTTGTAAATGGAGAGATGAAAAGCGAACGCATATTGGTGTTTAAACAAACACTGCCATCTAGAGGCTATCTCCTGGAACAAACGCTTCGGAAACCAGCAAATCAGACACGAGAAAAGATCATAAATGATACTGAAAACATAAATTTATTGTTTTGTTGACAGTTCGCACAAATCCTGGTGTCACAAAATAATAATGATGTACTCAGACTTAGAATACAGAGAAGCCTAGGACTTATTACGAGACTTATTAATGAACAGGGTTGAGTGATTTTAATGTACAGATGGATTCAGCCGGCAAGTAAAGTTTTTTTCCTAAAACATGATGGTCACAGTACTGTAAAAAAGCAGGCTGGCAAATGGTCTATTTAGTACTGATGGTGAGGTTTATATTTTAGTAGCCGTACTTGAAATAATGGACATTAAACGGGGCGAATAAAGCAACACACCGAAGATTTTTTTTCCCTTACAAAACAATTACATGATTAAAATGACACACAAGTACAAAGGTAAAGCTCAATTTGCTTTTTAGAAACCGACCAATCTCAAAGGGATTTACTGCTACAGTACTTTTTGACATGTTTGAGTACCAGCCAAAGGAGCATCGACAGGACTCAAACAGCAGCTGCGTCGTGTGATGGCGGAAGTAGCAGATGAGCGCGACAATCGTACGTGTATGCAAACGCGTAAAAACAAAACTAACCAACAGTGCCATTGGGCAGCTGAACTTTGACCTCTCTGACAAGGGCAGTAGGGAATATTCCAAGGTCATTTCACAGTCTGTTTGTATAAATAGGTATTACATAATGCTTTAAGTTAACCACACAGTTTTAATGACTTTATACAGTACATTGTCTCCTTTAGCTGAGATGTCCTTATCAGTGTTCATCAGAAGCATTATTATTGTTAACTTTTATCCATCTAATTCAGGTTAGTGAAGGCCATTTTCTTTCTTTATGGGACATTCAATTCAAGTGCTAAGAAAAAAATACAAAGTTTTGGTTTTTTTAATCGTCTTCCCAATTTAAGACTGAGTAAATACTGAGATAATTTAATGCAATGGCTGTTTGTCAGGAAAAAAAGTGCATCCTTTTTGAAAACCTTCACAACCCACCACAAAACCATAAAACCCTTTTCAAAGTTGTTCCTTGCAAACGCACGTCCGGTAAAGAGCGATCGCTTCAAATTACCACCTGACTGCAGGAGGGATGGGGGGAATAAGCGCCATCCAGAGTTTTTACACTTCAGCACTCTGGACAGTTCCACAGCTCGCCACTAAAAATGTTAACTTTAGGTGCGAAATGTCCAAAATGACTCCCATCGCCTCTGTCTAATGTCATCTCTGTCATCTTATGTCCAATCCTGACAGACGGACGCACACTGGCCCCTACAGAACCATGCTCTTCCTGCAAAAAAAAGGTCCACGGGCGGAGCTCAGAGGGAGGCTTTCGGGCTTGACTCAGAGAAAAGCAGAAAGAAGGAAGCACTCCAGGCAGAGGTTGAATTTCTATTCACATTCCAGATATCTTACAAAGACGAAAGGATGTCAAATCCAAACTGGCCTCCCTCTCCCTCAAAGTGGCACTCTGAACATTATCAAAGGGGGGGAGGGAGGAGGCCTCGTTTCAATCTAGGCCCCCAGAGAGGCTGCAAACCCTTTTCTGCGATACTCTTGTTTCCCCTACAAAGAACAGTGAGCCGGGTCCCACGGAGGCAGTGAGTGGAGCGCGGTATTTTCTTTGGAACAAACAGCGCTGCAGTGCATCTGCTAATAGAGCCGGGCTCCCAGAGGGAAGCTCAATATAGGACACTTTCCTCTCCCTCCACTTGAGCTATTAATACACCCAAACAAGAGAAAAGAGGCTTAATGAAGCAGCAACAGGGAACTCATGTGTTTAGCTCCAAGGATTCCAGCTTTTCATACACCAATGATCACTGCTATTTTTGGCTGATGCCATGAGAGTAAAAAGTACACTATGTATTTTGCCTTATGTCCTGTTCTGCATCAAGTAGGATCCTCCCAGCGAGGTGTTTCTAAAATGGCAAAAGCAATAAATAACAGCAAAAATGGATGCATAGTTTAAAGCATTAAAATGTGCTGAGTATGAATATGATGGATCCTATGAAAAATCTAGGAATTAGCATACGGTACGGTCGCTAAAGCACAAGCATCAAACTGATTTACCAGCTGGACAAAATAAACAGAAACTACAGCAAATCTTTGCATATTTGCGTGAAAATAAACCTCCCGTGCAGCTTAGAGCAGCTACTTTAAAGTTAATGCTTTGGTTCAGAGTGCTTTGAAAGGAAGAAGATGACAGTGTATTTAAAAGCACAGTAGTCTGAGGATTTCTATCCAAATTGAGCAGAAACACGATTTCTAGGCAGCCTCACGTAATAAACACGGATACCCTTGAACATACGAAGAGGATACAGACTCACAGCTACTTTCAATGAAACAGACATGAGACAAGAAAGGACTATAAAGAAAAGCCATTCAGCTGCCTAATCGTCCTAAAACCAGTACTGTAATATCGGAGAATGATAATTATCATAACAGAAGATGGGTTTCGTTGTTTCGGTCCACGGAATACAGCCTAACTTTAAATTATGGGGATATTTACACGTGCAAGTAATCAAGCTTACGGTAAATCAAATTGGTAGGAATAAAAGTCCATAAAATGCAAAGATGATGGCGTGTCACGCGCTGGAGTTGGCGGGATGATCAGATCTGTCTCTCCGATCAAGAGCGTCACACAGTGCAGAGATCTTTTCTGTCGGGCAACTCGGATATTTTCGTAAAGGGTTAATATTCGGACTTTTGGCACGCACATTTTATCATTTTTGATATCCTCATCTGTCTACACCTCCACTCTTGACCCGGGGGCCTGTTTCCCACTGGAACATGCTGCGCCATCCAACGGCTTTCTAACTGTTGTGACGACAGAGTTTAGTCAAAGCAGATCCACTTTTGGGCTGAATATCATTAAAATGAACCAAAAAAACCTAATTTGTGGAGGAGAGAACATAAAACTGCAGCACTGCTGAGCCTTAACATAGTCTAAAAGAGTTTGAAATTTGCTCTTCTTATAGGGTCACATCCCATCGGGCAGCACTCCTCCCCAGACAACTATAAAACCCCAGATCCACATTTCTCGGAAAACTTGTTTAGATATCTTCTTATTGAAACTAGGGACTTTTTAGACATCCGGACACTAAAAAGTCCAATCCCAAATTTTAGTACTTATAAATATACTCAGTAACTGCTTCATAGTCATTAAACCTTAGCTAATCTCTGCCTATAATAAACTCACATCTACGTCTAGAGCTGTAAGAACAACTATCTGACCACATCAATGCAATTTTAGGCTTCAGGAACAACACATATACAAGTGGCCTTTTTCAGGTTTAAAGACTCACTCTAGTTAAACTTTCTCTTCAGCTCAAACTGAATAAATAAGTTAACAATATAGCTTATCTTTGATTGATTTCAGTCTGTAAAATTCACATATAAATGACATCCCCCAAAGGAGAGAGTGGACCCACGTAACGCTGCTTCTCCCCCTTGGATGAAAGGAAAGCCTCTGGGGTGTAAACACTGCCACTTTCCCTTAAAAACAGCAAGACGCACAGACAAAGACAAGTAAAAGGACATCACGAGACCAAAGGTGTCTCTCCGGCGTCTGTCTGGATGCAGAGCAGGAGGA
Source organism: Tetraodon nigroviridis (assembly GCA_000180735.1). NCBI lineage: Eukaryota > Metazoa > Chordata > Actinopteri > Tetraodontiformes > Tetraodontidae > Tetraodon > Tetraodon nigroviridis. The sequence goes on from CAAE01015123.1 coordinate 505,845, forward strand.
CAGCCCTTTTCATTTTGGACACCAGTAGCAACCTCCTTAAGGTTCCCTGATTCAGATGGTCTGTTTTTAGAGTCCCAGACAGACAGACAGACAGACAGACAGACAGACAGACAGACAGACAGACAGACAGACAGACAGACAGACAGAGGAGACGGGCTATTGCTAGTAATGACTCGTCGATACTGAGGTGACGGTTGTTGCTCCTACTGCATGCTTGTTTTCCGGAGACATGCTGATGTCCATGCAACTGAGCCAGAGGCAGAGAGGTACCAGGGGTGGAGAAAGAGGAAAGATCTGTTCCCGACGCTGGTCCGTCCTCCCACGGTTGGGGTTGGGGAAATCATCAAAACCTCGCATTTCCTCTTATTGTCCTGAGAAGTCGAAAGCTGGATGCGGTGGTTGGTGCTCGGAATCCGTCCCTACCGCCACTGGTGTGTTGACGGGCGTACTGACTGGCGTGCTGATGGAGGGCTGCGAGGCGGCGTCGGCCCCTGCAAAGGTCTTCTCCTGAGACTGGGAGGAGGACGAGGAAGAGTGGGTGCTCTCGCTGGAGCTGCTGCGGGTCTCTGTGCTGGTACTGGTCTTCTTCATCTTTCTTCTCTTCGCCAGTGGGGCTTTGTCCACCGTCTGCAGCCGGAAACCTTCACGCTTACATTTGTTGAATGCCTAAGCGGGGAAAAATAAATAAATAAATGAACGATTTTATTATCATCAAGTTACTCTACTACTGTAATTCTTAATCACCCAGACAAATGGTTATGTAAATTGTTAAGAATAGATGAGCACTAAACGAGCACTGGTTGTCATTTCCTACATTAAAGGTGGCTTTGACGCAAGTGTGGACGGAGGCGGTGGATGAGCCGAGGATATCTGGGGTCATGAGAGGGTTGGAGGACAGCTGGCTGTCGTCCTGCAGCCAGGCGTTGTAACGCAGGCCACACATCTTAATCCTCTTGTTTGGGTCAACCGTCAGCAGCTCTGCAGGAACAAGATGTAGATAAAGATCACTTCAAGTCCTAACAGGGCAGTTAGGGAGGATGGGAAGGGAGGCCCATACAAGGGCGGATCAATTTCAAGTTTCATTTCACATATAAACTGATCTACATTGTAATTATGCTAAAGTATATACAATTACAGGACAAATTTGAAGCCAGCGGTTCAACGCTCACCCTGTATGAGGTCTTTGGCCTGCTGAGACACATTTCTCCAGGCCTCTCCTTCAAATGAAAAGTCACCCTGTTTGATTTTCTTCATGATCTCTTCAGCACTCGTGTGCATCAGGCTCTTCTCCCGACACTGAAAAGGCACCTGGCCGGACAGCATGGTGTACTGCAGACACACACACACACAAACACACACATTCGCATCAGTTACAATGAGCTGGAAATCCATGGCGGTCAAAAAAAAAGACACAATGCTTGATGTTTCTCTGTTATTATGATGCATCTTGTTGATCCAGCACTGAAGAGAAAAGCGGCCTGTTTGGCTCCGTGTAAAGGATACTCTCACCTTGGCCTGATTGAGTCTGGCCCTCAGATTTCTCATTAAAATGACAGTAGCTGGAAATGGCCCTTTTGGCAGTGCATCTGTAGTGCTCTCATCTCTCCCCTCCCTCCTTCCCTGTGTTGTCTCACTTTGCTTGCAGGGAATTGTGGACACAGCCTGTCAGTAACCATCGCATCAAAGGCTGACTGCTTCACTGTCCCCCCGGGAGGCGATGTCGTAAACAGTCGCTAGCGCGAGGAATCCCGCTACTCCGTACAGATGACTGGGCCAAGTACGGAAATCTCCGCAGTCCCCCTGTGGCCTCTGCACGTCCCCTCCACCTCTCCATTTAACTTTCCTCCTCCGCTGGTCGCTCTTCACTGTGCGGCGAGCTTTAAACCGTGTCAGCTCACCGCAGGATGCTAAGGACTGTATGGTGGAGCACGGGAGGGAGGTGGCAGATCATGCCACGAAGTCACAGTATTTACTCATATTTACCAGCAAATTTGAGAATACAGTTTAGATTAAAAAAAAGAACTTAAACATTTTACACAAATTTTTACTGATTCCTTATTATCTGTCCAATATCTGGTCTTCAATATCAGAAAGAACGTGACTGAACCCCCTACAGGCACTCACCAGAATGACCCCCAGACTCCACAGGTCACAGGACTCGTCGTAGCCGTCGTATTTGAGTATCTCTGGTGCGGCGTACTGCAGCGTGAAGCAGGGAGTCTTCAGAAGCTGATTGTCTGGTGGTTTCAGGCGAGCGAAGCCGAAATCTATGATTTTTATCTCGGAGTTCTCGCTCTCATCTGTAAAGAGCAGGTTCTGTGGAACGAGATAAGTCGGTAATCATTTCTTTCTGCAGTGCAAAGCTGGGCCACTTCAGAGCTCACTAAATTTCAAACTGAGACTTGTCTGGCCAGGTGCTTTACACACACCGTGAGCGGTCAAACAATGTTTCTTTTGCTCTGCAGAATGTTGCTGAGTCAGACCAACTCATACACAGTACGACAGCCTGTGCTCCTATTTGTGTCAATCACAAAGGGACAAACTGTACTCAGGTATTTGAGGCAGTGCTCCTGCTGAGTGTGTGTGCGTGTGTGTGTAATACCTCCGGTTTAAGGTCTCTGTGTACAACTCCTACATCGTGCATGTGACTGACGGCCGACACCAGCTTTCGCATGATGCGGCTGGCCTCTGTTTCGCTGAAATGTTGTTTTCTGCGAATCCTCTCCAGCAGTTCTCCTCCGCCCAGCAGCTCCAGAACCAGGTAGGTGTGAAGCTACGGCAAATACACACACATGCACAACATATTTAAAGTCCCTTCTTTCCTCTGCTCCGGCTTTTGTTCTCGATAAACATTTGGCGCAAACACTGCAAACTACAACAGATATGAATAGTTTGCAGATCGAATCGTATTAGAATCACGCTACAGGGGGCAGAAAAAGATGAGAAGCTGCACTCCAACTTTATTATTGTACTCATTAGTGCGAGCTCTGTGAAACAAACGCTGGACTGGGCTGATCTGGGTCACAGGTCTCTGAGGTACAGTAATAACCCCACTGAGCTCATCAGACTAAAGTGGTGCTCCTTGATTCGAAGCGTTACGGCTAATGAACCTGCAAGCAGACAGCCCCGCTTTCTCCACGACGCTGAGGCTTCAAACACAATCAAGTTGCACATGCAGCATGGTTAGTGACACAAATAAGTCAGTCATTTAAAAAAAAAACCCAAAAAACAGATGTTTGTTTAGTTGAGGTTTTAAAAAGAAACGTTAAAGTGCACTTCTTTGTTAATCTGTTGTTTTCTAGTTCCAGGACGTATTCAGGTTACCTCCCCCTGCAGGCGCCACAGACAGTCGGACAAATCTGCACACCCGCGCAGTCATCCTCACCTGATCGTGGTAGATTTCGTGCAACTTGACGATGTTGGGGTGGCCGTCGCAGAGCTTCAGGGCAGCTATTTCCCGCTGCGTCTGTGCCTCCATCCTACAGCAAAGCAGCAGAACACAGAGTGTCACAGAAGCTGACACTTTCTCGCATACTTTAATTCAGATCTACCTCATACACCCGAATTACCACCTTAAAACCTCTGACCTTGTGTTCATCACAGAGGCGTCTGACTAACAAAGTCTGGTTTCTCTACCTCTTGCTGACAATTTTAACGGCGTATTTCTGCCCGGTCTTCTTGTGTGTGCAGCGTCTGCAGATGGAAAAGCTCCCTTCTCCCAAAACGCTGTCCCTCAGGTCCATCTCATAACTCATATAGAAAGGCGAGTCCTGCAGCAAGAAAAAAGAAGAGACAATTCCATCCATTAAGTCAACATAAAGGCGTAGCAGAGTTCAGGTTCCCCTGACTGAGATCCCCTTTTCAAAGCACTAAGTACCAAAAAGATGCACGTAAAGTAAACAGACTTTTGAGCACTTTTCAAAATACCATTAACCAGCATTAGTTGATAACGAACCGGAGCTGGAGAAAACAGCACACAAAGTTAATGCACTGCGCCCATCTGTAAAAGCCTTTTTTCTTGTGAATCCATGAAAAAAATTAAACAAAATGACTCATGTCTGAAAAAGGAATCTGAGTGCAGTCGGACAAGTGAACTGCAGCCGAACAATAATGGCGTGGACAGGGGAGCGAGGGCCTCCTGCCTTTGACAAAGAGCGCTGGTTGCAGGGAATCCAGGTGAACTCAGCCCACCTTCATCATGGCGCTGCGGGCCACGGCGGCAGAGCCAGGCTTCTCGGATCCAGCGCACAGCTCCACGGGGTCGTCCATCACCACGTTCCGCTTGAAGAGGATAGAAGGAGCCATGAAAGAGTAGCCCTGCACACAAAAAAAATGGACCTTTATATCACTGACATGTTGGCAGCTGGTGTGTGTTTACAAAAAAACTTTATTTCCTTCAATTAGGACATGTTTGACTGGGAGAAAGGGGGCCTGTCCAGCTGTTACCATTGTTAGACCTGCTATTGTGCCGTTTGCCCGTCTAATTCCAGCTGTGGGAAGCCCAAAGCCTTCACTAACTATTAATCTCTCTTTCCTCACACAGCTGTGTGTGGTATGCGGAGACAACCGCGGATGGACGGAAGGATGGGTGCCGAATGAATGAGATGCCCTAAATTGCCATGCTTGAATATTTGATTGCTCTGCTGTGAAATTACATCTTGGCGCTCTTAATGCAATTTTAATTTTGTTTTGTGAGGCACTGCGGGAGAGCAAGTGCACAGTTTAAAATTGGGATTGCTGTCGTTATCTCAGAGATTGCTGGGCTTGCAAATTATAAAGACTGCAAAATTTCAGACTAAGTGAATGGCAGCTGAGAGCAAAAAAAAAAAAAAAAAAGCCAAGATGAAGTTGGCAATCAAAGACTGGAGGCGTAACCGAGACAGACGTGGTGGTGCTCTCAGAGTGTAACCTTTTATTCCACGAGAGAAGCCCGTTAATGGATCTATTGATCTGGCAGACTCAAGGATCCAGAAGGCAATCAGAGTTGAAATTTCATGCAATACATCAGACAGCCATCAGCTGGCACGGAGCTCTGGGCCATATTACAGTTCAAAGCTACATCAAAAATACTCATTCACATCTGTTTCTTCAATAAAAGCCACATATGGCAGCAATTACGTCAATAAAAAGACCCTTTAGTCAATTGGAAGACGAGTGCACACAGACAAACTCGTGTTGACTTACAGCAACCTTTTTAGGACATTCAAAACTTGAGTGTGTCAAACAAAGGAGCAGACAAAAAGATAAGGAATAATGTCGGGGGTTTTTTTTTTTTTATATATATTTTTGTGTTAACGTGAAACTTGGCCTGGGACCGCAGGAATTTCGAGGAAAGTCTCTCCTGTGCAGTGACCTGCAAGGACAGCCTGCATCACCCACCCACCTGGAAGATGCGGTCGCAGTTCTGAGGCAGCGCCGCAGGGGAGTAGGTGGGGTCCATCTCCGTGAACTCTTCGGCAAAGTTGCTGACATCCAGCTCGTCCCGGATCACGGGCTTGAACGGGGCAGGCACCTTCTTCGCTGCCAGCTCCTCCCAGCTGATTTTCTATCATGAGAATGAAAAGAGCCAGGTTCTAATCAACCGGGCCCACGCGGTGTCACCCGCTTCAGGCAGACAGCCGGACCCACCTGGTAGAACGGGTGCTTCTTCACGTTCTCCGCTCCATTGGGACCTGAGCCCAGTCTTTTCTTTGGATCTTTGACGAGGAGCCGCTGGATGATGTCTTTGGCCAGCGGCCCCATATCTTTGGGGAAAGGAGGATCTTTTTTTAATATCCTCCTGTGATGTGTGGGACAGATAAAGTCAGAGGTCATTAGAACCAAATTTAAAAAAAGAAAACACAACTGAGGGGGGGGAACCTTACTTGGCGATGTCCGTGTGTGAGTTGTTGTCTCCGTCCACGGTGAAGGGAGATCCGCCGGTCAAGAGCTCATACATCAAAACGCCGAGGCTCCACCAGTCCACCGCCTGGAACACACCAGGCCGCCATCAACAGACCGAATGAAACACAACATGCCGTATTTCTAAAATAATAATACAGCCAAAAGTACCTTGTCATGCCCCGACTCGCCACCTTCTACGATTTCCGGAGCCATGTATTCGATAGTGCCGCACACAGAAAAGGCCCTTTCCACCTATGGCAGACAAAGCGGTGAGAGTTAAAGCTTGAACGCTCCGCGGGTGAAATCTGCAGCGGAAAAGAAACTAAGACCACCTGGTCAAACTCTTTACTCAGGCCAAAGTCCGTCAGAACTATATGACCGATGGAATCCAGGAGAATATTTTCCAGTTTTAGGTCTCGGTAGACGATCCCGAGCTGCAAAAGAAAGAAAGAAAAAAGAAAAACTAATATGAAACACATGGTGGGAAAAGGACAAAAGGAGATGCTGATTAAAAGAAGTCTGCTCATTACCTTGTGTAGATGCTCCAGCGCCAGCACAATCTCTCCGCTGTACAGCGCTACCTCCTGCTCCTTAAAGCGCACCCTTTGCACCAAATGTGTGAAGAGCTCTCCGCCGTTGACATAATCTAAAACAAACATTTGGACCAACAGTACTTTCAGCTCTTTTCCGAAGGGCAAAGCGTGTTCATTAATTCAGCGGGTGAACAGACAGTCATTGACCTTTAACGACAGCCCGTAAAAACACGGACAGGGTAATCTGCAGTGCGTGAAAGGCGGTTTCGTGTGAGACGTCCTAACCGAGAATGAGGTGCAGCTTGGTGTCCGTCTGGAAGGCGTAGTGAAGTGTGACGAGGAATGGGGACTGGCGGATGTGCTCCAGCACTTGCCTTTCAGTGCGCGTGTGTTCAGCAGTCTTTGCCTTCTGCACAATAGTGGCCTTTTTCAAAACCTTCATGGCGTACAGCTTTCCTGCATCGTGGCCACTCACCTTCCTCACCAGGAACACCTTTCCGTATGCTGAGGTTCGAAACAACCAGGGGGCAAAGGTCAGTGTGCAGTGGAACAGACGGGGCGATCAGCACAGATATTTTAAAAAAAAAACAGATTTCTTTACCTCCTGTTCCAAGCACCTTTAGAAGCTCAAAGTTTTCAATGCCAACCCTCTCAACATGACCCGTCAGATTGGCTGCAATCAAAAAATAGAGAATCATTAAAACAACAAACAAAATGCTATTTCCACACCGAAAGAAAACGTGTGCAAATGCAAACAGTAACGGATATTAAAAAGTACTGTAATGGCAGAACACAGTACAACTGGAAGCCTTTTTGATCTGGAAAAGTGGAAAAGGCATGTTTATGTTCTGGGCTGCGACAGCCGGAGCTGCGGGCTGCAGCATTAAAAACGCCACCCACCAAATTTAGTGTGGAGTTATTGGAGACAACCCACTGGAGAATTAGTGTGACCCACAAGCCTTCCTCTCATAACGCTAAAAGAAGACAGCAGCGGCTAAGCTGCGGTCACATTCCAAATAAAGTGGCACACTTTTTGAAGTTTATGATATTACTCTGCCTGTCCCACAGTCACTGCTGGAGGGGGGGGGGTGTACAGCCTTGCAACAATGTCCTATGAGATTATATACCCACGGTTTTCTGTTGGGTGAAGCATCCAGGGGATCATTTAAAAACCACAAAAGAAGCCGATGTAAGATGGCCTTTTCTCAGTCTAAGACAACGCTGGCTGCAAATGCAGGCAAACGTGCCTCATTTATCAAATAAAAGGTTATTATGGTTCATCAAAAGTCTTCAATGAAGTTAGCACACAGGAGGTAGCTCTTTCCACCCTTCCGGATGAGGATCGCAGTATAGCTGACTGAGCAAAGCACACTCCTAAACGTCCATTTACATCACAGCCAATGCATTCCTTCTGTCTTGCACTCTGAAAATAGGCTAGTGAGCAATTAAAATGGTTGATTTCATCTTTTCACCGCTTCTCCTGTTACACATTACGAGGAACGCTGAAACTGTTGGGCGCATGGGGTGCATTGCCTGTCAAAACAACAACACTGTTGTTCATAACTGAGGGCAGGGATTCAGGTTGCATAACCCCCCTTGTCAAGCTCCCCCAGTCAGAGCTAAGCGTGATTTCTGTGTTTATTAATAGACTAAAAGAGATGTCCAACCAGATGATGCTTTAATGCTACACCACTGAGTCTACAGGGAAGAAATGTCAAAACTAAATAAACAGGCTGCTCGTTCACACTCGGTTGAGTTTAAATCCAAAATTACCATTAAAAGTGAAGCTCACAGGATCTGTGTTGCATCGCTGACTTTAAATGCAAGAAACACATAAAGAATGTGCAGTCAGTCGTCTCCTCTCTAAGAGTTGGGCTAGATTAATGCAGCAGCAGCAAGAAACGTTGCAATACTAACAGCACTGACATGCAGACCGGCTGCATATTTGGGGCAGGACAGCCAACTGCAGCACAGTCATGTTGCAACCTGAAAGCAGCAGTCAGCCACAATCTGAACTTCGTTCAACAAGCTGCTGCTTTGATTCCGCAGATTTAAAACCTTCGACGTCGGAAATCTCCTCATTTTGGGAACTTGGCCGTCTGCAAATATCAAACCAGACTTCCTGTTGAGTCAAAGTGGTGTTTTAAGGTGCCGCCGGTGCGGATAATAACACATTTTAAACTCGGTGATGGTGATTTATCTTGGTATTTAGGTGAAGTCGTTTAGCTAGACATAAATAAAGGTGCTTTTAACGGTGGATCGGGCTCCTCGATGACATGCGGATTATATTCAAGCTAACGTTTGACAGCTTTGCAGCTGCGCAAGCTCCCTGTCGGCTATGCAGAAGTTACCTCTTTCTGTCTGCTAACAACAAGAGCACTCGATCATTTCACAGTTTTCCTGCCTTGACAGTCAACCAACTTTATCAAAATCCCAAACACCGACACATCTCACCGACTACTCTAAGCTAACGTTACTATCGTGTAGCTGCGGTCATTAAGTCGCAGCTTGCTAACTTACCAAATTTGTTAGGTAACGTTAGTTTGCGTGACTTGGCAGTAGCCTGGCAGGCAATAAAAACAGCCAGAGAACGTTCGCCTGTCTCTGCCATTTTTGGACATGAGGAACGTTAAGGTTCATGTTAGCGCTCACTGAATGCCCACTGACAGTAGTTGGGTCTCCAGGCTAGCCTGCTAAGCGCTAACATTTCTACAAGACACGTGTCTTTTAAAGATATGGGAGTCATAAAGACGACTGGGCTGAACTTTTAACAATTCACTGCCACTTACCATTTTTCAGTTCATGTTTCACAGTAAAGAGGTCACCTTCTCTGGAAGATCCCTCCATCGGGGATGGCATCGTAAAGTCGTGCTTGTTTCAAGATGCTTTTCAGGCAAGATTACGCTCGCCTCGCACGCCAGTCGGAAGAATTAACATGGAGAAGACGTACTAATAAATGATATAACAAAACGACCTATTGTTAGGCAAAAAAGTCTATAGATTTATTCGGAAAAGGTTGATATTGGACGTGGCGGCGAGCAAGCCGGAGGAAACCCCGCCTGCTCCATCCAGAAGGCGAACGCTGCCACTACCG
>CAAE01015123.1:517018-546420 GCA_000180735.1 Tetraodon nigroviridis
GTTAGGGTTAGGGCTAGGGTTAGGGCTAGGGTTAGGGTTAGGGTTAAGGCTAGGGTTCGGGCTAGGGTTAGGGTTAGGGTTAAGGCTAGGGTTAGGGCTAGGGTTAGGGTTAGGGTTAGGGTTAGGTTTAGGGTTAGGGTTAGGGTTAAGGCTAGGGTTAGGGTTAGGTTTAGGGCTAGGGTTAGGGTTGAGGCTGGGGGTTGGGGTTAGGGTTATGGTTAGGGTTAGGGTTAGGGTTAGGGATGTGGTTGTTTTTCTGTGGGATGTGGTTGTTTTTCTGTGTATCGCATCGCACAACTGCAATTGGAAAGTATTACAAATCTGAAAAAAAAAAATAATAAAGGGCTTGTGGAGGACAATCATATTTCTTGCTGAGTGAATTGGAGTTTCCGGGTCACTCATCTATATGAAATCCTTTTTTGCCTCTTTCACGTCTTTATTCATTTCAAAAACGTGAAACAATATGCAAACTGACGTCGACTTCATGAAGTGGCGTTGGGCGACTTTTTGTGCAGCCAACAGCGAACACTCCCACCTGGTAGGGGGCGATAAAACACCGCGACGCTTGAGCCGCCCACAATTATTAAGATAGAAGAAGAAGAGTCGGCAACACTGCCACCACCGTCAACTGACCTCCGCTCCCAAGGATGGCTGGTGTTCGAGCCTTCGGTGTTCTGTCCAGGTTGACATCAAGAAGATATGCGGTCTCCTCAGGTCTGTAAGACTCGTTTTAATACGTCTACATCAAAAGGCTAAAACGGTAAATTTTTTTAAACAAAACCTGGGTTAGCTAATTTGAAAGGCAACGATAATTAGCTTGTATACTTGCTTTAGCTCCGAGCAATGTAAGTACCATGCGATACATTTAGGATATCTTTAAATCTATGTTAGAACATTTAGCAGTAGCTTTAAAGATGTATTTGAATAAAGCAATGTTTGTTGTATTCTTTGAATTGTAATATGTAGCCCTTAAATTAGCTGGCTGCGCCAGTTAGCTAACTGCAACAATATCGAAGTTCGCGAACCAACTTTGTTTGCCCCCGAAATGGAACTTTAAAATAAAAGAGTTGTAAGTTGCGAGCGCCTCAGCCTGTATATAGACTTTTGAAATCATGAGGAGACGTAACTAGTGATTAAACGAGCGACGGCTAACTTTGCTCCCGTGTCGCTTTCTTTGAATGGGAGGCGGAGAATCTGGGTGAAGGGTCATGTTCCCACTTCTCCAGTATGGCTGAGCCGACCGAGGTCATCCTGTGTTATGGCTATTAAACGCAACCTTTGCAATTAAATTATTGTATTTAGATCACTTAAACTTTATTTTAATGTGCATCTTATAATACAATGTGTAACTGTATGCTTTGTAGGCACTACATCCCGCACCTTCTCAATGGCTCGTGCAGTGTTGGGTAAATTCTCTCATTTTATATAGTTTGTGAATTGTTAAATTTCCCTGTAGAGTCCAGTGACATGATAATTTTCTTACTGCGTTTAGCCCGAACCCACGTTGACTATGAAGTCAAGGGCGATGTTGCAGTGGTACGACTCAACGACCCCAACTCCAAGGTGTGTTTTTGCTACATTTTTTCGACCAATGCCGTGTCTCTGGTCAGTAGGATGTAAACACGGTGGACATTTCACAGGTCAACACACTGTCAGTTCAAATGCAGTCTGAGTTGACAGAAGTAATGAATGAAGTCTGGGCCAACAATGACGTTAAAGGTGCCGTCCTCATATCCTCAAAGCCAGGATGCTTCATTGCAGGAGCCGATATCAAGTAAGAACTGCTGGAAAACTCTGTTTATTTGTGTTGATGCTTCCAAATACGTAAACATACACAGGGTGTTTGTTTTAAACTGTTTATCTGCCATAGTATGATCCAGGCTTGCAAAGATTCTGAAGAAATCACCAAATTGTCTGAGGAAGGACAGAAGATGTTCCAGAAGATCGAACAGTCCCCAAAACCCATTGTTGCCGCCATCAACGGCTCTTGTTTAGGAGGAGGCTTGGAGGTAAAATCATGTTTTCCACCAGCAAATTATAGAACGTGATCAAGTTATTTGGGAATATTAACCAAGAATGTCTTTTTTTCCATTCATTGTTTTAGTTTGCCATTGCCTGTCAATACAGAATTGCAACAAAGAGCAAGAAAACAGTCCTTGGGACACCTGAGGTGATGCTGGGGCTTCTACCTGGAGCTGGTGGTACTCAAAGGCTCCCGAAAATGGTGAGACAACATATAGTGTCACGATAGCGCAGTGATTTAAACAAGGACAAAATAATCTGCTTTGAGATGTTTACGTGAGACCTGCTGCTTACTGTTCCCACTGTGCAGGAATATGCTTGAATAATAAACATCATCAGAACAGCTAATCAAATATTAACACTTTCTTTTGCATTTAGGTTGGTTTGCCCAGTGCTTTTGACATGATGCTGACAGGAAGGAACATCCGAGCAGATAAAGCCAAAAAAATGGGGCTAGTTGATCTACTTGTAGATCCTCTTGGTAAGGAATTAACATGCAATGCTTGTAGTTGTAGATTGTAGACATTTTCAGTATTTAGAAGTGTTAAAAAGCTGATCTGTTTTGCGTTTGTGTTGGTCTTTCGAGTGTTCTGTGCATCTGAGAGAAGAGAATGATTTTTGTGTGTATGTAACAGGACCTGGGCTGAAGAGTCCAGAGGAGAGAACCATGGACTACCTTGAGGAGGTTGCCATCGACTGCGCCAGAGGGATTGTCAACAAGAAGATCTCTCTTCGCAAAGAAAAAGGCACAGTGCAGAGTAAGAAACTCTATTTGAACTGTTTGTTTATCTTTACAAACTTAAACCCGTCATTAAGCTGCTGATAAACTTTGTTTTGCAGAAATTCAAGACTACATTATGAGCTTCCCGGTGGTACGGAATCAGATTTATAAAACCGTCCATGGCAAAGTTATGAAGCAGAGCAAGGGACTCTACCCAGCACCCCTGAAAATAATTGAAGTAGGTAAAACCTATAGGATGAAATCAAAGAAATGGGTTTGGCTGCTTGAGCGCTGTGACTTACCGTCTGACTCCCTGCCTCAGTGCGTAAAGACTGGAGTCGAACAAGGCCCCACTGCCGGCTACTTGGCTGAGTCTCAGGTCTGGATTCTGGCCTCCACCAGGAGCTGCTTTAGCACCGACATTCACAAATTCTGCACATATAAACACAAACGTGTTTTATCTTTGTCGTAGAATTTTGGCCAGTTGGGTAAAACCACAGAATCCGCAGCCTTGGTTGGCCTTTATCACGGCCAGGTTGCCTGCAAGAAGAACCGCTTTGGGACTCCGCAGAGAGAAGTGAAGTAAGGGAACCTCGCTGAAGGTGAAGGCAGAAAAGACGTTAATATTATGCACTGTTTCCTTACCAGGACTCTGGCCATCCTGGGAGCAGGTTTGATGGGAGCAGGTATCGCCCAGGTGACGGTGGACAAAGGTGTGCGTACCATCCTGAAGGACACGACTGCTGCGGGGCTAGCCAGAGGGCAAGAGCAGGTTTACAAAGGGTGGGTCGTCACAGCAAACCCTGTTTTTGGCAGTTCAGTTGTTACACATGCTGGAAGCTACAATTCCTGTCTGCTTTTGCTCAGACTGAACACCAAGACGAAAAAGAAGAGCATCACCTCATTTGAGAGGGACTCCATACTGTCTAACTTGACGGGCCAGCTGGATTACAGCGGCTTTGAGAAGGCTGACATGGTGATCGAGGCTGTGTTCGAAGACATCAGCATCAAGCATGCAGTGGTGAAGGAGGTGGAGGCTGTAAGTGGAAAGAGGCTTATGTCTTTTTGTACCATGCCCCCTGCACTCACATCTGCGCACGTTTCCACACAACATCGACAAATGAGGGCCAGTGTCCTTAGTTTCACTGACAGCTCTGAGCTCTGATGCCACGCGTGTCTGCAGGTGGTTCCCCCTCACTGCATACTGGCCACCAACACGTCCGCTCTGCCCATTAAGGATATTGCTGCCGCCAGCAAGAGACCAGAGAAGGTTTGTCATCTCGTTTTGTTCAGAATTCGTTTTGGGTGTGTAGGCTGAATTCTAAATGTCTGTTGTGTCTTCAGGTGGTTGGAATGCACTACTTTTCTCCAGTGGACAAGATGCAGCTTCTTGAGATCATAACCACGGAGCAGACGTCCAAGGACACCGTGGCCTCTGCGGTGGCGGTGGGCCTGAAGCAGGGCAAAGTCATCATCGTAGTTGGGGTGAGCTTCATCTTTTCCCTCCGCTTGTATGGCAGAAATGAATTCTGTCAGAGTAGTAAACTGTTTTTTTGGGTTTTTTTGCAGGACGGACCTGGATTCTACACGACGAGGTGTCTGGCTCCCATGTTGGCTGAAGCAGTGAGACTCCTGCAGGTGGGAGCGGGTGGAGGTGAGGGGGAGGTTGCTCAGGACTGTGGTCCACCCTGTCCCATCCGTGCCCCCGCAGGAAGGAGTCGACCCTAAGAAGTTAGACGCTCTCACCACATCTTTTGGGTTTCCCGTGGGCGCGGCCACGCTGGCCGACGAAGTGGGCATCGACGTGGCCGCCCACGTGGCCGAGGACCTCGGCAAGGCCTTTGGATCCCGCTTTGGCGGTGGAAATGTGGAGGTCCTGAAGACCATGGTCGACTTGGGCTTTAAAGGTACAGATGGCAACATTCTGAGGTTTAGTTCAGGGTCTGGACATGATTCTATGGGGGGTTTTATTTTGAATTCTTTAGGTCGCAAATCGGGAAAAGGTTGCTACATTTACCAGCCAGGACTCAAAAGTAAAGAGGTCAACCCAGATATCGGAGAGATTCTTGAGAAATACAAGATGACGCCCCAGCCCTCTGTGTAAGTTGGCATCTGTCAGCTGCTCTCAACCCTTCAGCCTAACAGATGAAATAAGGGCTGAATATTTGGACCTTTATTTCCCCCCCTCAAACAGGTCGTCGGACTCCGATGTGCAGCACAGACTGGTTTCCCGCTTCGTGAACGAGGCCGTGCTGTGCCTGCAGGAGGGCATCTTGAACAACCCGTTGGAGGGGGACATTGGGGCTGTGTTCGGCCTGGGATTCCCCCCCTGCCTCGGAGGTCAGACTTCAAACTGTAGCTGCTCACAGCCTCTTTGATAAAAACAAGTTACAAAGCCGTCCAAGATGAAAAGGGCTCTCGCTTTATCTGGCTGGTGCATTTGTAGCTCAGTGCTGGAAGCGTCTGGGGAGAATCCTGAGCGTAGCTGTAATAATAAACCTTCCATCTTCCAGGTCCCTTCCGCTTTGTTGACACGTTCGGCGCTGACAGGCTGGTGGAGAAGATGAGGCAGTACGAAGCCGTCTATGGGAACCACTTCACTCCGTGCCAGCTCCTACTGGACCACGCCAAGGATTCCAGCAAGAAGTTTCACAAGTGACCGATCCACCACGTGCCAGAATCTCTTTAAGTGAACTCCGGTCTGCCGTTAGAACGTGCCTGTCGTTTATATCGTGGCACCAAAGTGCTTTCATGAGGCACTTTGGCTGAATTTAACCGCGTTTAATTCTCTTCACTGGGCTTCCAGTCAAGACTGTTTCAGAAGCCTTTAATTTAAGGTTTTGGGTGTAAAACGGTGACGCTTGGAAGATCATTAGACTCTGACGTGAGCTCACTGTGCTGAATAATCTGGCATCTGCGTGTAAAAACCCCTGGAAAAAAGGGGGGTTTCTTTTTTTTATCCCAACATTTTGTTGAATGTATAGATGAAACAGCACTTGGAGGATGGATATACTTTTGGCGGCTGTAAAGATGATTGTCAAAACGGAAAAATTAAAATATTTTTCACCTGGCAAATTCTGTCCCGATGAACGTCTGCAGTTCCTGGATTGGTGTCTTTTCCCTTGTGTACATCAGGGGTCTGGTTTAATCAGTGATGTAAATTAAAAGCTTTAATAAAGGATAGAGTTCAAAACAGCGTCCTTGCTGATGCGTTCGTGTCATTTTTAACGTCATCGACTACATTTGCTCGGGGAAGGTCCGATCCAATGAAATTGGCTGTGCAGGTCACATGAGTCTCCTCCATTGTCCGCAGAGCAGGGTGTGTACCGAGGGGGGGCCGTGTGGAGCATCTTCGTTATCAGCGCTTCCCGTTAGGAAGATACGGAGGATGCTGCGTTCACGGACCGAGCATCGGAGTACGAGGTGTGTCCGCGTCTGAACGCAGTTGGGGGGAGGAAAGAAAGAGCGAGATGCGCTGAGATGGGAAAATCGAGGTCTCCGCCCGTGAAGATGCCATTTTCAAGCTGGCGAGTTTAATCGATCGGCAGAAATGTCCAAAACGAAGGCTGGCGAGGCGGTCAGGGTGGTGGTCCGCTGCCGGCCGTTCAGCAGGAGGGAGGAGAAGGCGGGGGATGACAACATTCTGGGCGTCGATGACAAACTGGGCCAGATCACCATCAGAAACCCAAACGCGCCACCTGATGATCCGCTCAAGGTGTTCACGTTTGACTCCGTGCACGGCTGGGATTCAAAACAAAGCGACATTTATGACGACGCGGTGGCGCCTCTGGTGGAATCTGTGCTCCGGGGCTTCAACGGGACCATCTTCGCCTACGGACAAACCGGCACAGGTAAAACGCACACCATGCAGGGAGTTTCACAAGACCCGGACAGGAGAGGGGTCATCCCGAATTCCTTCCAGCACATTTTCACACAGATCTCCCGAACTCAGAATCAGAAATACCTGGTGAGGTCTTCCTACCTGGAGATCTACCAGGAGGAGATCAGAGATCTGCTGTGCAAGGACAACAGCAAGAAGCTGGAGCTGAAGGAGAGTCCCGACTTTGGGATCTACGTGAAGGACCTCACCTCGGTGGTCACCAAGAACGCCGTCGAGATCGAGCACGTGATGAACATCGGAAGCCAGTCCAGGTCTGTTGGTTTCACCAACATGAACGAGCGCAGCTCCCGCTCCCACGCCATCTTCCTCGTAACGGTGGAGTGCAGCGAAGAAGGTCCGGACGGCCGGGACCACATCCGAGTCGGGAAGCTGAACATGGTCGACCTGGCCGGGAGCGAGCGGCAGAGCCGAACGGGCGCCAAGGGGAAGCGGCTGAAGGAAGCAACCAAAATCAACCTGTCCCTGTCCGCTCTGGGGAACGTCATCTCCGCTCTGGTGGACGGCAGGAGCACCCACATCCCGTACCGGGACTCCAAGCTCACGCGCCTGCTCCAGGACTCGCTGGGCGGGAACGCAAAGACGGTGATGATAGCCACGGTGGGACCGTCGCACGTGAACTTTGAGGAAAGCCTGGCCACGCTGAGGTACGCCAGCAGGGCCAAGAACATCAAGAACAAGCCCCGGATCAACGAGGACCCCAAAGACGCCCTGCTCCGGGAGTTCCAGGCGGAGATCGCCCGCCTGAAGGCCCAGCTGGAGGAGCGGGAGATGCTAGCGAAGGAGAGGCGGAGGAAGAGGGACAGCAAAAGACTGAGTAAAGGACCGGTGCCTGCAGAAGAGGACATTTTCAGCGAGAAGATCCCGGAGGAGGAGCCACGCCCCAAACAGGGAGGCGACAGCCCCAAATTTCTCACCTGCCGGGGGAGCAGGGAGAGGTTGAAGCACCTGAATGAAAACAGGAAAAGCCTGCTGGAGGACATGCAGTGGGACCAAGACGCTTTGGAGAAGATCATCGAGAAATACAAGGTACTTCAGCAGCGTGTCTGGAAAAGGAGAGAACGCGGCCAGGATCAATAACTAACTGCTTCTTTGTCGGCAGGCCATGGAGAGCAAACTGCTGATCGGTGGGAAGACGATCACCGACCACACCAACGAGCAGCAGAAAATGCTGGAGATCAGGAGGCAAGAAATTGCAGAACAGGTGCGTAAACCTTTTCGTAGTCTCCTCAGTGAAAGTCCCATTCAGTTCCTAACTTGATCTCCCGTTGGCAGATAAGACGGGAGAGAGAATTCCAGCAGCAGATGGTGCTGCAAGATGAGGAGGCCTTGGAGATGAGGGAGACCTTCTCCTCCCTGCAGCAGGAGGTGGAACTCAAAACAAAGAAGCTGAAGAGGGTAGGATGACTCACCTGGATTCAGAACCGAGCCAGAGCAGGCACCCATCACAGCGTTCTGCCTGCGTTTGTGTGCAGCTGTTTGCCAAACTGCAGCTGGTGAAGGCAGAGATGAGAGACATCGTCGCGGAGCACGTCACGGCCAGGCAGGAGCTGGAGGAGACGCAGGCCGAGCTCACCAGGGAGCTCAAGTACAAGTGAGTTCCAATGTGGAGCGTCGGTTTCTGATCTGTTGGAGTGTATGACAGGGTAATATTCAGCTGTGCTCCTGAATTTGAAATTCTGATCTTGTTGCTAGGCGATGCTTTAGCACACACCGACTTTGTGTGTTTATTTCAGGAATATTTTGATTGAGAATTTCATTCCTCCGGAGGAGAAGAACAAGATCATGAACCGGCTCTGCTTTGACAGTGAGGAGGACCAGTGGAGGCTCCAGTCCATCCTGCCAGAGAGGTCGGTATCACGTTCACAGGGGAAGGACGCCAGGCGTAAGGTCTAAATGTGTCAAACGAGCCCAATTTTCTCATGTTTTCTTCCCAGCGCACAAACTCAGGTTGAGAGGAGACCCCAGTCTGCTGTGGGATACAAGAGACCGCTCAGCCATTATGCACAGATGGCTGGGGCCACCGCGGGCGGGGCGCGGAGCAGATACCAGGTTAGGGTTTGAAATGACCACATCAGAAAGAATAAGACAGTATACTGAGATATGACACCAAGACTCTATGTTGGTTTGTGTTTACAGGCTGAGAACATAATGCTGTT
Organism: Tetraodon nigroviridis; assembly: GCA_000180735.1. Lineage (NCBI taxonomy): Eukaryota > Metazoa > Chordata > Actinopteri > Tetraodontiformes > Tetraodontidae > Tetraodon > Tetraodon nigroviridis. The sequence goes on from CAAE01015123.1 coordinate 525,819, forward strand.
AGAGTTGGACGTGTCTCCACCGACAATGTTGGCTCTGAACCTTAATGGCGCTCATCTGGAGAGGGCCTTCTCTCCCAGTGCGATGAACATTACCTTCAGGGAGAGGAGCAGCTCGCTGTCCCGGGTCAAAAAGTCCCAGTCCTGGTAAGAAAAGGAGTTTGATTGACAACATGATTAAAACAAACAAAAATGTCATCTAAAATACTGGTGAGGGAGGGCTTAATCTGTTGCTGCAGGGTGATCGAAATATTGTCATTGTTATCATGCTATGCAGCATTATTTCAAATAAAATGATTTTTGTCGCCATTATTGTATATTTACAAGAGCCAGGCTAATTTGGGGTCGATGCTGCCCCCCACAGGCGGGTCTCGGTACTACCGCTGCCTAGGATCAGTCCGGCCACTAGGGGGCAGCACTTATACCTCTGGTTCAACTCATCAGCAGTTCAAACTATACGTCCCAATGTACGCAATCAATGACGCATGTGTGTGTTTTATGGTCCGCCGTGCAGGTATCAAGCACCGCGAGCAGCATCCGGCAACCCATCCTCATCAGCAGAACCGCCAGAGAGTTTCTCTCCTCAGCGACCAAGACCGTCCTCCGCTGCTTACCTCCCGCTGGGGGCTCCGGATCACACAAGCCGATGATAACGTGTCATAATGTGGCTGGCCTTGGTTCAAAGTTGCACAAAGCAGGCACAGGGGGAAACCTGCCTGGATTTAAAATTCACTTTATTATTTTTAGAAAGCATGCACTCGACACTGTTTTCCTATGTCTTAGTCAGCCAAGATGTAATTCCCGAAACTTGGCTGCTCGCTGAATGTTTTTGGTGATCCTCACGGTTAGTACTTATTTATTTATTTGTTTTAATTAACTTGCAGTTTTAAAAGGATCACATCTTTTCTAAACGCACGCTAGAACAGAGGGCAGGGGGCAGGGGGCGACCGCTCATGCTGGAGGAGAAACTGCGCCGCTGTCTTGATTAGATGCCTTATTTTGCCATCTTCTGAGCTCGTGCCAAGTCCGCTCGCTTACAAGTCAGAATAAAACCCGCTGAAATTATTTCTCGGCCCTTTTTTCCCCCCGGATCCTGTGGTTTTCCTGCGGATGACAGCCGAGCAAACATATGTGGGGAAAGTTGAAGACCTTGAAATGACAGTTTGTTACAGTAAGATGACGTCTCCCGCGGGGTCACGTGACCCCCCCGACAGTAAGCCCAACATGGCAGACGGAGTGGATCTCAACTAAAGCTGCACCGAGGTGGAGCAGACGCGTTCGCCGCCACTCCGCACCAAGACGCCGGCAATGAGGGAGAGGCAGAAGAAAAAAAAGGGGAGGACGTGGGCGGAAGCCGCTAAAACGGTATTCCACGCGTTTCGCTCCGTCCCGCGTTGTGTTTGTTTTGCTTGAACGCTCCCACTTGTGCCGCCGTGTTGACGGGTTCATGACCTGCCGCTCGAGCCCAAGCGCTGCCTTCACCGCGCGAGGCCCGTGTTGACGGTCGGTCGCTGCCAGCAGCCGCCCGACGCTGCCGGCCCGTCGGCCATGGAGGCAGAGCAGACTAATGTCATCTCCCTGAACCCCGGGCATTTACTCATTAACACCCCTACGCCTCTTGTCGAGACGGCGCGGGTGACGGGGCTAAAGTAACCGTGCGGCGGTCACGTCAGTGCTGAGCGCTACCGAGGTTAGCATGCTAAGCCTCGCTAATGCGACTTACTTCGTCAACAACTCTTTTTAGTGTAAAATAAAACACAGGAAAAACCTAAAGGCTCCGCACATTACCGGCTGATATTATTGCATTTTATTTGTAACGAGTCGTTTGCATGTCAGTGTTTGGCGAGGCACTGGAGCGATGACTTAATAGCATTATAGCCATCTTTGAAGCGTAGCATGCTAATCACCGTAAAATAGCAAACATGTTTGGTAACTGCTACGATGACATGTTGGCCCAGTGACGCGCTAAGTTGGTTTTGAAAATGTCCTGTTCGTAAATCGTTACTCTGCACTTTTCACATTGTTATAACCTAAATATTTTTGACTCTAAAGTTATTATTATAATTACTGCTATTATGATTCGCTTAGATGTTGAACGCGTTGCCGGCAGACATTAGTGACTACTGTGAGACTTTTGGGGGGTGAACTAATGCGTACGTTTAATGTGTACATCTGCAGCCAAGTTTCTAACTGCGTTTTACTAATAGTAAAAGGTATATAAACTTGACCAAGTATGGATTTCATGTGTAAATATCTTAGTTAATTAGCCCTTAACAGACCCTTTTTTATCATCAGCATCACTGATGCAAATGTGTTTTTAATCCTATAATTAGATCCTTATAATAATAATATGATAATGATTTAAAAAAACAATAATATTTAGATTAGCAAAGGACAGTAAATGCTGTATTTGCTAAAAAGGACTCGGACAATAGTGAGCTAATTCACAGTTTGGCTCATAGCATTTTTTTGTTGCTCGTCCCAAACAGTGGAATTGTGATTTTCTTGGTTAATTTCACTGTGCTCTTTCAGGTCTTGGAGAAATACCCCAACACACCTATGAGCCACAAAGAGATCTTGCAGGTGATCCAAAGAGAAAGGCTTAAGGAAATAAGGTAGGTATTATCTTTAAAAATTCCCTGTTTGATATGCAACATTTTCACCTGAACGATGAAGAGGACCTCCGGTTTCTTCTTCTTAATAGATCCCATTCCATGTGTTTTACTTTCTCGTAAACATGTTAGTATTTCTTTTTTTTTTTTTTTTTTAACTTAATACTGGTTTCATTTCTTTTTTTCATTTACACTCTTGTCATCCAGAAGGTAAGAACCAACTAGCCCCCCTGTAACAAACTTACTACAATGCCACCTTGGTTTTTATCTTTTGCATGTCATTAACAGTTGCCTATAATTTCAGTTTCATAAAGACTCCCTTCCCATGTACACATATGTACAGCCACCTGTTGTTTATGATGCCCTGAAACTATCATGATGAGCGATACTGAAAGAGTTCCTCCATTCAAAAGTCAAATGCAGCTGTATGCATGGTTGCAACAAACATACTAGGTCAAAAATTAATGACACCTGTTATCTTTTTATATTGTAGGGAAGTTTGTTGAATTAAAAACAGCTGTTGTTTTCCCCCCCCCCTGAAGCTTAATGCATTTTACTACCAGACATTTTGCTTTATGTGCTTTTGGTAACACACTTTATATTACACCAAAGAAATAGCTGCAAAAAATAGCTCTTAAAAAGGAAAAAAAAACAAAACACTAACCTATATTTTTTTTTCTTGCATGACTCCAACTGCACACTTTTAAATAATTATCATTATAAAAACTATTTTAATGTTATTTATCCTATTGAAAAAAAACTTTCTATTCCTTAAAAATAATAGTTTATGTGGAATTGAGTCATCAAATACTGACAATAATTGGTTATGCAACTATTTTGTTTTTGCAAATATCCAGTAAAGTACATCAAAATTACAGCTGATGCGACGGACTTGAGCCCGGATGTACCCCCCGGTGCGTGTTGGCTACAGTCTCCCCACAGTTGTCACACTCAGCATTTGCCCCTCTTCCAACTTTCCCCCAGCTGCGATTGGTGGGGGGAAACAGATGTATAATTTACGTGTTTTTCTCATGAACCAGTGGAACCTCACCGCTGGCATGCCTGAATGCAATGCTGCACACAAACTCTCGTGGTGAGGAGGGGATTTTTTACAAAGTTCCAGGCAGAATGGGGGTCTACACGCTAAAGGTTAGTTGGATACAAACGCAGCTTTCTGTACCCTTTGCCGGAGAGCATTTACAGTTGAATTAACCTTATTTTTGTGTAGAAGGACATCTCGGATGTGGTGAAGGAGCTGTCTGAGGAAGGGTCTGAGGACAGCAGTGACAATCTTTCTGACTCCCAAAGCAGAGAAAACAACATCAGCCAAGAGGGCCAAAGAGGAAGGTGGATGAGAAGAGGTAGGACTTGTGTTTATTGAGAAGATGGGTTTTTTATTGTAACACAAATGGTGACGCTGAGTCATCAATAGATGCTAAAGGTACTGAAATTAAATGAAATACAGCGCTGTGTTGACTGGCCGATATTGTAACTGCTTACTTTGCTTTGTTGTGAGTCACAGTGTTGACACCTCTTTTGTGTTGGCGTAGACAGGTCAAGAGTTTCTAATAAGTAAAACCCACGCCATCTTATTGCATTAAAATAACTTGAGTTCTGTCACACATGGTGATGGGAAGACGAGTCTGCAAGCTTTTACGCTGTCTGATCGAGGAACCAGGAGCCTACACCTGGCTCACACCTTTGCACATTTTGCTCCTCTGTTGTTTTACACTTGATTGATGATGACTTATTGCGCTGGGGAGTGTGAGCATTTCAGGCTGTTTTATTTCCCTCGGGGTGGGTACGTTCCGACTCTCTGTTTCTGCCTGTCACATGACTGTTTTTAGTGACAGTTAAAACAGGAAGCCATATTTTCTCGGTGCAACCCATGACCACTTCCTCATTATTCACAAGTTAAATTCTGTTGCACAAATATTGTCTGGTGTAACCAGTCATTGCAAAGAAAAACAATGACTGTGACCAACAATAATGGCGAAACATCAGTTTTGCATGTGTGAATATGCTATAGTTACACTACTGCGATGTTTTTTCAACTGGGATATTTTTGCCAGGTAAGGGAGTCTTCAACTTTGTCCTCCATGTCGGTTTCAGTTTCATCAAAACAAAAGCATGATGTGCAGAAGGCTGTACACCACCCTCAGGAAGTGTATTTCGTGACATCTGTTTCGTGCGCTTTTTTGTAGTTCCCTCTAAGCTGCAGTCACAGCCGTCCTCTCCGCAGCCTCGATGCTCTTCGCCTTCTGTCCCCACCAGTAAACTTATCTCTCCCTCGCAGAAACACAGCAAGAAAGCTTTGAAACAGGTACAGTGGCTCCTCCATTCCCTTTTGTTACTGTTTTTTTTGTCATTTTTAGTATTTGTGTGGAAAGCTGCCTGCTCATGCACTTTCAGTCAAAAATGTGTCTTAACAGGAGTCAGGTTACTGCTTGTCTGGAATTTATTGCACTTTCTTCGATCTTAAATACTTACTTTTCAGCTGACATGTTTAGTAGTCGTCCATATAAGCCGAATTTATTCTTCCATTTCGTGTCTGTGCAACATCTTGTGCTGATTACTAAAACAATGTGGCTCCAGGCGGAGAAGCCTATAGCTGGTTTTACAGTATTAATGTCCTCATAATCCATCCGCTCAGAATTTTCCTATTGGCTGCTTGGTGCCTTTTGTGTTCCATTTAATTAGATTTCACTTGATTGCACAGCTTGTAATTCATTCCATCTGTGCCGGTGTGGAATTTACAGCTCTGGGAGAGCGCGTTACATTCATTTATTGAAACAAGGAGATGGCCATTTGGCTAAAATATAAATGCTGGAGAAGTGTGCGCCTTCTGTTCTATCTTTTGTTATTTTCGTATAAAAGAAGGACAGGGTCTGCTTTGGATTACATCTATAGTTTGTTGGTATTGTGCCTCTGGTGAGATCCGATTCTTGAGAGATTTACAACGAAATGATGATTTATTCTTATGTTACGCAACCTATGTTCCGTTGCTGCACTGTTACTTGGTTGTTATTTAACCAGGCAAGTGGTTCTGGGGGCGTAGTTGCAGGGAAACACAAGGTTACACAGATTCTCTGCTTTTCTCATCCTGCTGGGTATCTCTTCCTTCTGTATTTTGCTCATTTGTAGGCCTTGAAGCAGCAACAACAGAGGAACCAGCGTAGACAAGGGGGGATGCCAACCACCTCCAGTCCCAGACTGCTTCTGAAAACCATCAAAGACATGGCTGACATTGCTACAACGACTGGTAGGTGGCAGCTGTTTGATTGACAGGATCAGGACTAAATGAGCATGGTAGTTAAAGCAGAGAAAATTAGAATATTCTGAGATGAGGAGGTTTCATACGGGCTGCATCATTACAGGTAGTCAAAAGAAAATAAAAAGTATTGTTTTTTTTAGCATCAATGTGAAACTGGAAAAAAAAAAGAAGTTATTTTCCTTGCGTACATTTCTCTTCTCCGTCTGGACAGATTTATGTCATTCAGTTGTTCCACGGAAAGTTTCCCCAAGGTCAGGTCGTCTCAGCGCAGGTAAGTCAGGCAAATAACTTAAAATAACTTGAACCGTTGGTCTAGAGGAATTTGAGTTTTGCGTGTTTGTAGTTGGGGGTTTTTTGTTATTAAAAGAACTACAAATAGCCAAAAATGCTCCTCCATTGCTTAGTCTGTCCTAACACTCGTGTCGTCTCACAGGGCAGCTGAAACGCACCAAGTGCAAGATAGACGTGGAAACCCCGGACTCCATCTTGGTCAACACCAACCTGCGGGCTATCATCAATAAACACACTTTTTCGATCCTGCCGCCAGAGTGCCAACAGAGGCTGCTCACACTGCTGCCTGAAGTCGACCGTCAGGTGATTTCACACTTTTCTGATGCTTCTCAATCTACTAAATGAACTTATCTGTTACTTATCGACAGTCCTTGGTTCTAGGCTGTTTTATAGTTGGTGTGTTAGTCATAACATTGTGTCTTCCCTCTCCAGGCTTGCATGGATGGCCTTCTGAAGGTCACCAGTTCTGCCTTAAACAACGAGTTCTTCACATCAGCAGCCCAGTCATGGAAGGAGCGACTGGCTGAGGGTCAGTGGGACAGTTTTCTGTCCATCTTAACAGCATTTCATTTACAGTTATAATGTAACCTTTCTTATCTTTTTTTTGATGTAATTTTTTTTCCCCTCACAGGGGAATTCACTCCGGAGTTACAGCTACGAATGAGGCAAGAAATTGAAAAGGAAAAGAAAGTGGAGCACTGGAAGGAGGCTTTCTTTGAAAACTATTACGGGAAAAGTAGGATTTCCTTTTTCATTTATTCATTGTAACTAGGGAGTTATGATTCTTTATTGGTTATTCCATGACTTCCTTCCCAGGACAAAACATCTACGTTCAATCCTGCGTTGTTGTTAGAGGGTGGGGCGCTAGCCATGAAAATGTATCAACGTGTGACGTTCCAAATAGGTTGAAGATAACATAAACAGTCACTATTCTCTTCTCACATTGCAGGGGGCATAATAACCCCGCTGATATCTCTACTGGGACAATATGAAACTGGATCAGTGACAGAGTTACAATGGGATTATTTAGAGCATTTAGCAGATTGAATCAAATGACCCAAAAAAATCCACCCATTTACTGCATTCAAACATAAACTAAACTAGGTTTGGGTTTCCAGCTCAGTCGTGTCGTGGAAAGCTTTGCAACATATTTTTCCAGAAAAAAAAAGAAAAATCTGCAATATATTCACCACATGCAGCTTGTGACTGGCCTCCAAATGAGATACCATTACCAATTTAATGGACAGTATAACCCTTGGAATACTTGAATTACTTTTGCATCTGCTCCTTTTAAGCCACCACCTATTAAACTTTTAGATGTTGAATGCAAAATGCACCTCTAGTTTTACTCTAGATGGAGATTCTTTTGCTGCGAGGGCTGTAAATCACATCAGTAGATCCAAGGGAGGATTTCAGCAGACCTGCAGAGGGCATTAACTCTTTTATACAAGACACTTTGAAAAATGTCCTGATACACCCACTCAAAAACATGTTGACCTTTTACTTCTGTGTGAAGATTGATGGATGGCTGGTGCTTCAACGTAGATATACGATACAGCTGTGAGGCAGAAAACTATTTCGGTCGTTGCCGCTGTGTATTCCTTCCTAGACCCTTTACAAAAATGACTCTTGAGATTTGTGGACTTATTTCTCAATCCCTTCTTTGCAGTTCTGGCCTCAGCTTCAAGGAATCCAAAATGCTGACAGAGACTGATCTGAATCAGGAGTCTGGAAGGCTGCAGTCAGCTCTCCACATGGCAGCAGCGGAGGATTCCAAGGGGGCTAAAGACAGGACGCAGGCTGATGTGGCTGTTGTGAAGAAGCTAGTGACACCAGAGGGAGCCCAAAAGCCAGTATCAGGTCAGAAAGAACAGGTTTTCACCACAGAGCCCATGAAGACAAGGCGCTCTCAGCTGGCTGAGGAATCCAAGGTGAACACAGTGGTGCAGGCTGTGCACGCACCTGAGGTAGAGAGAGTGACTGAACCGGCCCCAGTAGGGACCCCGCATGAAAAGGAGCTGAAAAAGGAAGTTCAACAAGAGAAAAACGAAGCCCCTGTGAAAAGCCTCAGTCCTGCTGAGGCCGAGTCGAGGTCAAAAGAAGAGCTGGCATCTGTACATAAGAACACTGAGGTCAGAATGGAGACCGCCGTCCCCTCAGAGCCTCTGAAAAGGGCATCCTTCAGTGAGCTGGAGGGAGAAGTGACTCCGGAAAAAAGGCTCCGAATATCATCCGTTTCCTCAGTGTCTTCAGTCTCCTCCGTCTCTCCTCCTGCGTCATCCACATCAAGTCCCCTTACACCGGTTTTAGCAACAGACCAGAGGGTTCCACCACTTAAGGTAGGCTGTCTTTTTCAGATCTCATCTGTTTCAGAAAAATACCAGCTGTATTTGTAATTTTTTTTTCCCATGCCATTTCTCTGGAACGGTAACAGAGGCAGAAGAAATGTCACAGATAATAAAAACTGCTATTGATATTATTAGCCGGCTCAAGGTCTGAGGAGACATTTAAATAGCAGGAAAACTATTTAACTGGGCTGTAGAGAAGAATGTTAAAAAAATGTTAGATTCATTTCTTGATGTGAATCTAATTTCCCGTTGCAGATCCCAGTTTCTAGAATTCTTCCTGATCCACTGTCGCCCAGCCAAGTGTCACCCAGAACTCCGCTGGCGGCCCCGCTCAGCAGCCCGGTTCGCACTGGCGCGCGGACCTTGGCGGACATCAAAGCCAAAGCTCAGCTCGCGCGAGCGCAGCGTGCTGCGGCGGCTGCAATATCGTCAGGCTGTAAGGGAGCTGCGACAGACCCGGGGCCGAGTGGAGGCCGCGGGGAGCAGCCGCAGTCGTCCGCAGGCCCCAGCCCAGCATCCCCGCAGACGGCAGCCAGGGCCGCCAGCGCTCAGACCAGCACACCCCCGTCACACCCGGCAGACTCTTCATCTCAGACAAGTCCAAGCCCGTCTCAGACCCTGGACACCACGCAGGCTGATGACAGGCCCAAAGGGAATACTGGTCCAGTCGGTGCAGGAACACCTGGGAGGGTTCACTCATCAACACAACTTATTTCCTCACCCGTGCACAAGGGAAAAGAAAGCCCTTTGCTTTCTGCACCGTTGACAAGAACCGGCACGTGCGTCCCTGCCAACAACCCTCTGGTCACTCAGCTTCTTCAGGGCAAAGAGGTTCCTTTGGAGCAGATCCTTCCAAAACCACTCTCAGCTTTGGAAGTGAAGAAGTCCACTTTGTCCTGCGTTGGTAAGGGAAAGACTTCTGTCTCTGCAAAACCCCGGACGGATAAACAGACGTCGCACTCGGGCAGTCCAGCAGGAAGGGTCGTTTCAGATCCCAGCAGACATCACAGAGAACTTCCAGACAAGGACACTCAGGAGCAGATCCTCCAGGCCCTAATGCAGAGGAAAGTCCAGCAGAGCTCGCTGTGTAGTAGTCTGGGCCCGCAGCCCAAGTTTCCTCCCCTGGTGCACGTGGGAGAGCTCCAGGACCAGCCCAGAATGTCTGAGAGACTTCTGGGACGCAAGAGGATGCCCAGACCTGCCGTGACCGGACATTATCTGCTCAACGTGTCCACGTACGGTCGAGGAACGGAGAGCAGGAGGATGCCTCAGGCCGCCTCCACCAACACCTCTGTGTCCGGTTTCAAAAGTGAAAGCGCAGAAGGAGAGGGGGCAGTCAGGGAACAAGAACCAGCCGGTGACGTTTCCCCCGTTGTTTCTGGGGTTAAAACAGAGAACCAGAGGTCCTCGCTGATCAGCTGCTGCTCCGGCGTAAAGACTGAGCCTGGATCAGAGGAGAGCGCAGCCGACACGACAGCCAAAGACACCAGCTCTTGTACTCAGTCCCGCCGAAGGCGCCTCGACCTCTGCAGTAGTAATCCAGGAATCCCGCAGCCATATCATTCCCACGCGGAGCCCAGTCACCAGCAGCCACCTGCCTTCCACAACCAGGACGCGGCGGCGGTGGCGGCGGCGGCGTGCTATGGCGGCACCATCAGCATGTCTGTACCTCACACCTTGAAACACAGCAGCGCGGGTAGCGGCTCCCGGACGTCCTCCTCGGAGGCCGACGTGGGCGGAATGGACGGCAGCGTCATGTCTTTCTCAGTGACCGTCACCACCATCCCCGCCGGGCACCCTTTGGACCGCAGCGGCCAGGACCAGCCCTCGCCCGAGCAGTCCTTCATGGAGGCCTCCGACATGGAGGACGTCCAGTCTAAATGCTACTGCCGGCTCAAGGCGATGATCATGTGTCAAGGATGCGGCGCCTTTTGCCACGACGACTGCATCGGGCCCTCGAAACTTTGCGTGTCTTGCTTGGTTGTGCGATGATTAGAGTGCGGCGCCACCGTTCAGCCACCGGCACGCAGTGGAGCATCTACCCCAGATGGCCTCCTCCTCCACCATCTCTGGAAAGGCATTTGTCTGCAGTTACCTTCTGTCCTTCAGATTTCAGTCGAGCTCGTCGTCCGGCAGCGTTTGCACTCAGCTAGGATTGGCCTGATATATATTTTTTTAATTGCCTGTAGCCTTTTTTTAAACTCAAGGAGGGAAAAAGAATGTTGCTATTTTTGTAGAAAATAATGACTGTTGTGTTTTAGCCTGATCTTTTCGGATTCCGGGCCTGTGATTTAGAGGCAAAAAGGGGCGTTCGTGATAATCATTGGTCCTCGAGTACCTCCTATTTGGCATTTACGCACGCATGGCAGGGAAGTGCATTTTAAAGTCAATATTTTATATAAAATTGTACATTTATAACAAACAACACTCAGATTTAAATACTAGAAGGTGCATGTATAACTTTAGAAAGAGCATAAAAGGAATTTTGACTATTACTTCAGCTTGTGATCCTTGCACATCACATATTTGTTACCAAGCACTTGAAAAACCCCTGAATTTAGGGCAGTAACAACTGTACAGCACTTAAATTCAAATATAGAGACAAATCAGAGTTGTTTATTTATGCCTATGGGGGGGATCTCTTCCTACTGTGAGCCTATACTCCCCCAAGACCCCAGATTCTTTTTATTTTATTTTTATTTTTTAACCATGCTCCTGTGTTTGTAGACGAGCTGCTCCGCATGCCTGTGAAAAAGAAAAAAAACAAACACTTTAAGTGGAGCAAATGAATTGAGTTTTTTGTAAATATTCTCAGCGGTGAGCAGAACCTTTTGTGCAGCACTCTGGGCTCGAGCATATCCAGCCGTTAGCGAGCTAACGCTAAGTGTCTCATCTCGGGATGATTCCAGCTGTGACTCTAGTACGAGATCCCGTTCTGTGTTTATTGGGATGGAGCCGCACTGTGACGAACCTGCAGCGGTTTAGCTGCTGACCTCACCACGGGAGCCGGGTTGGGGTGGCCCGTGTGGGGACCCGTCTCCAATGTGTGCCCCCTTTGTTAGCATGGAATTCCAAAGTCACCTTAAATAGAAGAAAAAAGTTGGAACTTGTTTTGAAATGTTGGATTAGTTCATCATAGTAATATATTTTAATTAATATATTTTAATATAAAATATATTTGCTAATTTCTATTGATTACAGACAGGGTATAATAATAATAATAATAATAATATATTTGTTTTTCCTTTTATTTTTCAGGCTGGACAGTCAATTTTTTTTTTGATCTGTATTTTTCCATCAAGGTGTTGTCTGATGTGTAATTTTAGCTGTTGTTACCCTGACAAAATGTCTTTAAATAGGGGTTTTTAACAGAGATTTTAACAAAACGTTTAATTTATCCGCTGTAAGGTTTAGGTTGTATTTAGTGGAAGCCGTCGGCAGGGTGGCTCTCTGTACTGTACAAAATCCTTCAATCAATCCAGAAGGCAGCTGACATTTGTTTAAGAATCTGAACTGAGGAGTCTGCTTGTGTGCATTCACTCGTTCATTTGTTCATTCATTCAGAGCTGAGGGGAGAGGGACCCGTCCCCACCATTCTGATAGACGAGGTCATTTCTTTTTATCTGGGTCATTTTGTCTCCATTTAAACTCAGAGTGAATGTAATATAGTAACAGCAGTTGTAAACAAAGTGTATTTTATCAAAGGTATAGAGTATTATAAATAAATATTAAAAAAGGAAAGAATTTCCGCTTGTTTTTATTCACAGGCTGCCTCAAGAACGAAGAACGCGGGCAACTCTGTAAGTACGCCTTTACTGTTGTTGGAAAAATACTTTATTTCTGATGATCTTATGTTAAAAAAAAGACGGAACAGGGTTTTTTTTACAGTTTATGGATGGAGTTTTGGCTTCACTGCAAACGGAAGCAGGAAAGAACGTCCACTGTTGTCATGTAGACGCGTCCAAACGTCCACTGTTGTCATGTAGACGCGTCCAAGCGTCCACTGTTGTCATGTAGACGCGTCCAAACGTCCACTGTTGTCATGTAGACGCGTCCAAGCGTCCACTGTTGTCATGTAGACGCGTCCAAACGTCCACTGTTGTCATGTAGACGCGTCCAAGCGTCCTGTCACGACGCTCCGTCCAAGCCTGTTTCACAGATGTTTCTGTTGGTTTTTCATCACGTTCTGTCTGCTTGTTTTACAGAACCATTGTGCCGCTAACTGGACCTTCTGACTTTCTTTGATCAGACTAATGAAAGCGCCATTTAGAGAGATCAAAGCGATGGGCAGAAGGATTAAAGCAGCGATCAGCCATCCAGAAGGGTAATTTTGCTGGGGTACGGAGGTCATCGGTTCCTCTGCGTCTAACGTTTGGAGGCCAAGCAGTCAGCAGAATGTTTGATTTTGTTGTTGTTCTTGACAGATTCTCAGACGTGAGTTGGGTTTGTTATCAGCTCTTTGGTCCAGCGGAGACGAAGGAATGTCAGGTTCCTTCGTGAATCTAAACTCTCCACTAAAAATCTTGGGTTTGCAAAAAGAAAACCAAATCAGTCATTGGACGAATGAAGGATTATTTTCTCTAGGTTTAAAGTCTGAGCTTTAAATCTACTTAACTGATTCATTTTTTGTTGTTATTTGGCTCCTACAGTCCAGTGTTTATCTAATAATACTCAGGAGCCATATCATTTAAAATGGATTTTTATTTATTTTTACGTCAGAGCTTCTATACAAATTATGTTTTAATGTGCTGTTTTGCGCCACGAATCTGATCTTAAACAATGAAATCGGCCCTTTTCCACTCCTGTTTGGAGCAGCCATAGTAGTAGTGCGCCTTTAACCAGCGTGCGTGCGCACATGCGTAAAAGTGTAGTGGGTGGTCGCGCATGGCAGCTCCGTGCTTGGCTGCGCGTCCTCTGCCGCTGGGTCGCTGATGATGCCGCGCGGCAGTGCGGGTTGCTGGTTCGCTCCCACCACCGCAGATCCCCCCGCTGGAGCCGCACGACGGAGGAGAGGAGCGCGGAGAGGCGCCATGGCCCGCCCGGCCGCTGTGTCGACGCGGAGGCAGCTGTAAGGTCGGCGGACACGCGCGAATCCGTCAAAGGTGAGAGCGAATCCCGGAGCAAATCTGCTCGTCGTTCACCCCGGATCACTCATCCTCATCCATGATGAGGAGGAGGATGAGGATGATGATGATGCTGATAGGGATGATGGTGGTGATGCTGCAAGCGCCGACTTGCGTGACGTTCCTCCCCTGTGAAAGGCCACTTTCCCCGCTACGCCAGCGAGCGGTGCAAAGATGCGGGGTTGCCATTGTTTCTTATTCTCTCCCCCCCTCCCCAAAAGAATTATGGGCATCACGACGCGCCGCCCTCGTTGGGAAAATCGCACAAATGTGCGGTTTACCGAGCGACGCGGACGCGTTTGCGCCTGAGGCTGGAGGGGTTGCGGGGCTGCTCTCGGTGGGATTCGACGCCGGGGAAGTGAGTGATCGACGGGGGGAGGTACTGCAGCAGCCGGGTCCTGCTGGAGGATGCTGTCATTAGCTCCGGCCGAAGGTGCGGTTGCAGGCGCACCTCCAGACCCGCCAGTTTAGCCCCATTTAGGCGTTAAGACGTAGACCCAGAGGGGGGAAGCCCCCAAGTTGCCCCATTGGGGTGTTTTTCTGTGTGATTCCAGCCTTGTGACTTATGAACTTGTCTCTTTTTCCTCATCCGACATGAAATCATCAAGTTTTAAGCCGCTTACATCTTTGTGTCCGCCGCCTGCCAATTCCGGGCCCGAGTTGCCTCCTCAGGAATTTCTGCAGCTTCTCCAGAGGCTGGATATTGACAAGGAAAGCGTTGTGTTGTTTTGCTGACATGCCTGCTGGGTCTTCCCCTGCCAACCCACAGCTTGCTTCCCTTTCTCTCTCTCCACCGGTGCAGCGGTGCCTCCTGCGCGCCTCGCTGACGAAAACACGCAAAAGTGGCAGATTTAGCTGAAATCTGAGCGTTTTTAAGTGATTTCGAGTTGAGGTTTTGACCACAATAAGCCGTGGAGCGCTGCCATTCACTTCCAGTCAGTAATGATGTCATTTTCTGTATAATTATTGCAAGTTCTTGAAGTCACAAGTCTCTAATGTTACATCAAAGGAGCTTATTTACTTTAGAAGACACATTTGTATGATGTTAACCAACCTCAGGTCTAGCAGACACGGTCACGTTTCTATATAATCTGAACAGATACAAAGCTTCAGATCCAGACTGAGCCACATTTCATTTAAACCCTTGTGATCATTTTTAAACAACAACGCGTCTCTACATTGGAGCTAAATGCTAATAGTCAGGCTAGTAGAAACTAACCCTAACTTTGTTTTCAGGCTCTTGTTGTTATATGTTATGTAGAGCAGCTGTAATGTTTGGCGTACCACCTTAGCGAGCTGTAGTGGAATCCTGAAGCCAGTTTCCCGCCGGGGTCAGTGAAGGCAGCCTGCATGGGGGCCCGGGGCCCCTCCGTCTCCAGCAGGCTGTGATGCTCTGTCGGCCATCGCAGAGCGGCTCCGCTGCCGCTCACTGGGTGTCGTTAGCCCACAGGATGCAGCCGCCGCTGAGCGGGATGTCGTGGAGAATTATCATTTGCTCGCACAGGCGCTGGCCTGCTCCCTCCCCAGCATCTCTGCAGAGAGAGGGAGGGGAGGAGGGGGGCACAAAGGCACAAATTGGGAGTTAATGAAGTCCTTGAAGGAGGGAGAGAGACGGAAGTGGTAATTACTTATGCAAAAGTCTGCTTTGTCGGGGAGGAACAGCTCTCAAATCCACTCTGAAGTCTGACTTTGCTTCACAGGGGGAACGTCTCCGGCTAACTGTGTTTGATACCCAGCCAGCAACAGGTAAACGCCTTCAAGGTCTTCAGGACATTACACCCACCACGGACACTGCAGAAATCAGCCGTTAACCATTACGCGCATTCGTTCCTTCTCTGCAACCTGCCACCAGGGGGCCACCGAGTGGCCAATTTAGCCAGCTTTACTTGTGCAGTCAGATTTTTCTCTAAATTAAAGTCATCTCTTTGAGAATATTAGATGCCAACAAATGTAAAAATATCTCCTATTTCTGCTTACGACCATCTCCAGCTACGTCCTCCATCTGTGATATTTCAGGCAGGAGCAATCTGTAGCGTTTAGGCCTTACAGCACCTTTTAACTGCCAGTGTAAAGGCAGAAAAGGCTACCGAGCAGACTGTGGGTTAAGATACGTCCACGTTTATGAGTATTTCTAAAGGACGGTGCGTTCGTGTGCCGTTGGTGATAACATGGCTGCATGCGCTGCTGTCTGCTGTGCTGCAGGATGATCGAGGAAGGCAGTAAACGAGGCAAGGCCATGGTGGAGAAGAGGCAGCTCTTCATGGAAATGAGTGAGTCGGCGTGACTGAGAGGAACCTTCGGCGTCAGCAGCAGAGTCTGTAGTTCAACTCCGACGTGCGCAGGAGCTGTGCGCCGCCTCACGCGTTTGGAACGCCGTAATTCCTCCCACACAGCGTTTGCGCGGACCCTCGGCGCGCCCGGCTGTCTTTGGAGGCTATTTTTATTTTACGAATCTGGAGGAACAGCCGTGTTTGTGATCGTTTAGAGAACTTCTCTGCGTTTTCTCCTCTTTTTTTTCTCCACACAGGAGCTCAGAATTTCGATGTGATCAGACTGTCGACTTACCGGACCGCCTGCAAACTCCGCTTCGTGCAGAAGAGATGCAACCGTAAGTGCGCGTGTGCTCTTGAAGGTCTGAAGCCTTGGGGGGGGTCACCAGCAGGAATGTGCCTGACGACTGTTTACGCCCACAAACACGCCGCAGTTCACCTGGTGGACGTCTGGAACATGATCGAAGCCTTCCGCGACAACGGCCTCAACACGCTGGAGCACCACTCTGAGATCAACGTGTCGCGGCTGGAGACCATCCTGTCTTCCATCTACTACCAGCTCAACAAGAGGCTGCCCACCACCCACCAGATCAACGTGGAGCAGTCCATCGGCCTGCTGCTCAACTTCATGGTGGCCACCTACGACAGGTACGCTCCAGATACGCTCCAGACCGAAGAACCCTCAGCCGCCTGCCCCAAACGGTCCCGTTTGCTCTGAATATTGGGAGCACGGATGCAGAGGACTTTCCACCCTGGCAGGGATGAAATGATCCCTACTTTCACGTATCGTTGGACTACAAATACAAACCCCATCACCATTCTGATGGGTCTGAATTTAAAGATAAACAAAATAGTTGGCCCGAGCCGGTCAAACCGTCCACCCAGACGGGTCGTAGAGGTCAGAAGCATCTCTGCTCTGCTTCTGTGTCTCAGGCAGCAGATTGACCAAGTCCGTCCCCGCCGATGTTTTACGGTCTGCCTGACGCTGGAGGCCTGCAGGCCTTGGACAGCGAGCGTCCTGCAGAGGTTTATTATGGACCATAAAGCACGCTCCCATTATTGTACCCAGCATTCTTGAAATGGATTGGCCGCTCGGTGTGTCCATTCATGGCCTCGGCCTTATCTACGCGGCCACCCTGCTGCGGCACCATTATCGTTCATGCTGCTGTTGGGAGAAACTGTGAAACGGCTCTTTCTAACCTCAGAAAGAGGTGGCTTGGAAATCAGCGCTAAAATAATCCTTTAAATAAACGGTAAAATGCTTTTATCGACGTGAGAATAAATGTACTTCATTCTACCGTGTGACCAGCAGGGGGCGACAGCGCATTAGCGGAAAAATTACGTCATGGTTTTTATTAGCTTAGTAAAGAGTTTATTACACGGCTTGTGTCAACAGTCTGCTGCACAAACTTGTTTGCATTAAATTTATAGCTCAGCTTAGAATTAGAAATAGGCACAATACAAGAGTGTCTTAGCCTAAAGTGACTGTAGTTACACACGCATAAACGGTGTTCTAAATGTACTGATGTAAAGATTAAAACGCTGTTTTGATTTGTTTGCAGTGAAAGTCACGGAAAGCTGACCGTTTTCTCAGTGAAAGCCATGCTGGCAACTATGTGTGGAGGGAAGATCGTGGACAAGCTGCGCTGTGAGTACATTTCTGACTGTGTCACACACACACACACACACACACACACACCAAACCTGCGTCATTGGTACCCGTCTAAGGTTTCGTTTTTGTGTTTCATCCTGTCAAAGCGGTTGGTAAACGAGCGAGCGCCATCGCGCAGTTCCACCAAGCAGCCACTGGGCGGCGCTCTGCAGCCGCAGAGACCTAAAGACTAACTCTGCGCCATATTTGCCCCCTCAGATATTTTCTCCCAGATCTCAGACTCCAGCGGGCTCATGATGTTCGCCAAGTTCGATCAGTTTCTCCGGGAGGTTCTGAAGCTGCCCACAGCCGTATTTGAGGGCCCCTCCTTCGGCTACACGGAGCACTCTGTGCGCACGTGCTTCCCTCAGCAAGTATGCAACGTGTCCCCCCCCGTCCTCAAGCGTGAGGTGGTCTTCTCCAACATGAGCGCCGCTGTGTTTGCTTCCAGAAGAAGATCCTGCTGAACACGTTCCTGGATGTGCTGATGGCAGATCCTCCTCCTCAATGCCTGGTGTGGCTGCCGCTCATGCACCGACTTGCCAACGTAGAGAATGGTGAGCGGGAGGATGGCGGGAGGATGGCGGGAGGATGGCGGGAGTCACCGCTCGCACGTGCCGAGGTCTGATTCCGAATCCTCTTCCTTCCAGTCTTCCATCCTGTGGAATGTTCGTACTGCCGGAGCGAGAGCATGATGGGCTTCCGCTACCGCTGCCAGCAGTGTCATGGTTACCAGCTGTGCCAGAGCTGCTTCTGGCGCGGCCATGCCAACGGTCCCCATAGCAACCAGCACCAAATGAAGGAGCACTCGTCCTGGGTGAGCTGGCTGATCTCCCCGCGCCGTTGCAGCGCGCGGAGGCGATCCTGACCCCGGTGTTTCTGTCCGGTCCTCCCCGCAGAAGTCTCCGGCCAAGAAGCTGAGCCACGCCATCAGCAAGTCTCTGGGCTGCGTCCCCATCGGAGAGCCGCCGCATCCCGTGTTCCCGGA
Source organism: Tetraodon nigroviridis (assembly GCA_000180735.1). Lineage (NCBI taxonomy): Eukaryota > Metazoa > Chordata > Actinopteri > Tetraodontiformes > Tetraodontidae > Tetraodon > Tetraodon nigroviridis. The sequence continues at coordinate 544,373 of CAAE01015123.1, forward strand.
GCAGGCCGAACGGCCGCAGGAGCTCACGCACACCGTGTAAGTGTCCCCGAAGCGCCCTTCCTGTCAGCCGTGAGGCAAAGGCGCCCGGTTTGTCGATGGCCGGCCCCAGCACGCCCCTGATCTACAGCCTGCTCACGCCGTGTTCCTCCGCTCATCCTTCCATTCCTCTGTCACCGCGTGACGGATGGAGCGCCGCCCCCCCTCGCACAATCATTCCCTGACATGAAAACGGTGATCTACCGGGCTGGCCCGGGCCTTAAATCACAAACGTGCGGAATCATTACAGGAAATGCATTATCCTCCGCTGCTGCCTCACACGTTCGTGTACATTTCCTGTTTCATTCTCTTCCCACCTGCTCCAGCTTTTCCTTTGCTCATCCCTGGCATCCACAGGTAGTGAAACCCTGCACCTCCTCGCCCGAGCGCTCGTTTTCACGCTTCACGTTCAAGCCGCAGCCATAAAAGCAGCGCGGGTGCGCTTGGGCTGCAGGGCCGGCGGGTAATTGATGGCGGCTGCGGGGAGAGACTCGCCGCAGCCATAAAAGCAAATCTGCGGACGGCTTTCTCTGATTTAGCGGCGCCGTCGTCTCGGTCATCCCTCACTTCCGCAGCGACGGAGGGATTTTTCTCCTGCATTCCGCCCTGACGCGTGCATGCGAGATGGGCTCTGAATTTGCATACATTTCCATTTCATCGCAGTGCTCAGAGATGGAAAAAAGTTGGAGGTTTTCCTCCAGCTCAGGGGCGGAATCTGATTGGATCGGCGCAGTAGAACCGGTGTAGCATGAAATTACACCGCAGCACTAGATTAACGTGGGTTAATCAACCATTTGCAGCTAATCTGCATCAGATTGCGTCTCTAAAGTGAGACGACGGAGTTCTGCTGGACTCCACTTGGATATTCTGATTTGTCCCGATATTAGAAGCGAATGCTGATGATTCCATGCTGAAGCGAAAGGCGGCTTTGCCTGAAATCAAGGTTTTTCCAGGAGAATAGTCTGGAAATATCCAGTCCCTTTAAGGCTCTCGAGGCTGTGATGGTGAAAGTGCATTCTCCTGCTCCTGTCGATGGCGTTTCAAGGTCGGCGCCGCTACGCGTGTGTGTTCACTGACTTTTGGGATAATGGACGCCCGACTGACCCCTGAGACACGGAGGGGGTCTGTCTCTCCGTTCCTCTTCTTTCTCGGACCAAGAACAGGCATCTATTCCTGCGCTAGCGTGGCAACGGAGCACAAAGGGATGTATTTTTGTACATCCAACAACCTTTCCGAGCTGCCAAATGAGGATATTTTTGCTCTGACTGCTTTTATAAAGCCGTCTCGCGACTGGCTTCTCCCCGAAGCACAGAAATAGTTTGGAACAAACATTTTATTGGATTTATATCACAAATATTATGACAACTGAAGTAAAAAATATCTATATATTCCGCAGGGGTTTGAGCAGACGATCCCCCTGTTTCCCTCCCGACATTAAACGTTCTCTGACATGGTGCGTGTCGGTAAAGCGCGCTCCTGCGCGCCGGGACGTCCGTCAGGTGTCTCTGCTGAGGAAGCATGGCAGTTTGAGGCTGCCGCTGCAGGTTTGACGGCAGCTTCTGAATCCCTTTTTTCGTATTTTATTTTTTCCCCTCCGCTCAGCCGGCGGCGAGTTTCTGGAGGAGAGTTGTGGCTCCTTCTGTGAACGCAGCGTATCCGACGGCGATGTCTCCGTGTTTCACGAGAGGAGGGCGTGCCCCTCCTCTGATCTATGGCTTTTTTTATTCCCCGGGTCAATGCAAATTCCATGGGCGCCATTGAACGGCAGAGTGGTCTGTAATTCACTTTCCTCCATTTGGGTTTTATGGCGGCGCCTCCGCCTGCCTCCGAGCGGGGAACGCTCCGTTTGCTTGTTCTTTGTAGCCAAGCGAGGGCGACGGGTGTGTGTGAATGTGTGTGTCGGGGCCCTGCTGTTTCTATCCGCTCTGGAGTACAAACCAAAGGATGGTACATTGTCATTCAGGGCACGACTGGGGCCCCGGGGCCCGGGGCATTGCAGACGGAGCCCAAAG
>CAAE01015123.1:553219-658887 GCA_000180735.1 Tetraodon nigroviridis
AGGAGAAGGAGAGAGAGAGAGAGAGAGAGAGGGAGAGGGAGAGGGAGAGAGAGAGAGAGAGAGAGAGGGAGAGGGAGAGAGGGAGAGGGAGAGAGAGAGAGAGAGAGAGAGGGAGAGGGAGAGAGAGCGAGAGAGAGAGAGAGAGAGAGTCAGAGGGAGAGAGAGAGAGAGGGAGAGAGAGAGAGAGAGAGGGAGAGAGAGGGGGAGAGGGAGAGAGAGAGGGAGATCGACCTCGTCACAAAGTCATGTGACGCCTGAGTTTCCTTGGAGACAGCAGCAGCAGCAGCGTAGTACATTGAGATGCTCGCCTGCTCGGTGGAGGCCAGGCACTAGGCATCCGGCAGCCAGGTTGGATGTATTTGGCCAGCCAGACGGGTGCTCGCCCTCCTCGCAGAGGTAAGCGCGCCGCCTCACCTGCCTGGACCGCCGTCCCCTCCAGGCTGGGCCCCCCCCCCCTGCGTGCTCCGGTAGTTAGACAGAGAAGGCGTCTTTGGGGTTTTTTAAATCCGCTTCGTCCCGTGGGAAGTTCAAAGGAGCCCACCTTTGGCTGCAGCGGCAGGAAGGCGGATATTTGCGGGGGTGCGTCGCGCTGATTTGGTAAAAAACTTTCATTTCGGAGCCCAAAGATGTTGATCGCACAAATGAGTGTCAGAAGACCAAAGTTCTACGGCGCTAACGAGGCGGATGACCTTATTCTGCTCCAGGTTGGCTGATGAGACGGTGGGCTGGGGAGGGCTGGGTGTGTGTGTGTGTGTGTGTGTGTGTGTGTGTGTGTGTGTGTGTGTGTGTCCGATCCAGCCGCCAGATAAACCCCGCGGCTCTGTTTGCTCTCCTAAATTACCTCCCGCAATGTCACCTCGCGCCGGCTTCCTTTAATCCCACTTCTTCTCTGCTGTTGTTCATTTGGCCTAATTTTAGATCACCTTTCCCGCTAAAGGTGACGCGGCGATTTGGCTTTAATTAAAGGTTAAGCGGGCTCGTGCGATGGTCCCCGCTCCGTCCTCCCTCAGCCCCGCTTGTGCAGTCAGGATCGCTGATTCATGATTACTAATAAAAAGCAGATGCAGATGCCCTCCACCTCCTTCCCCGCCGCTGAGGCCTCTGCAGTCCCGCATTAAAGACCTCTAATCTTGTCTTTTAGTCAGCCGAAACCGGTGGCCAACAACATGAACAACACAATGCTCATGTCCTCCGGGGCCCCCACACCTACCAAAAGGTAAGCGCCCGCGGGCCTGGCGTCCCGGCCTTCCGCCGACCTCGGGATTTCAGCCCCTGGTTTGTTAGACCGGAGTTGACTCACAAACGGCAGAATAGAAGTTCTGGAGGTCAGCCTGAGTCGGTCAGATCTTCTCCGTGGGCGAAAACGGTGACAAACCAGACTCCAGATGTTGTTTGCTGCCTCTCTGCCCTTGCGAGTGTATTTTTAGACCCGAATTTGGTTCGCTGTCATGCAGGATGTGTGAGCGCTGCTACTTAAAGGGTTGATTTGACAAATAGATGATGATGGAACTGGAGCTTGATGGTGTAAGCGGAGCAGACGCAGGCGTAGGCGCTGCGGCAGTCGCAGGACAGGCTCCTGCAGCCGTTCGTGTTTCCACGCGTGTCACCGTCGCATCTTCCCGCCAATTTGTGGAGCCGGTCAGGAGATCCCACCGAGCACCGGAGGCGGTGGGAGCTCAGAGCCGGAGGAAACGTCCACCAGGTGGAGCGATAATGAGACGCTCGCTCAATATCAGGTTGGGTTTCCCGCCAAGGTGAACCTGCGCCGCCTCCGAGGCGAGCGAGACGAAGGCGAAGGTGGAGCGCTAGCCCCGGTGGTGAGCCCGATGGCCGCCAGCCCAGAAGGGCGCCCCTGCAGGTCCTTCTGGCTACACTCGAGGGTAGAATTTGAATCACGTGTGATGATCGCAGCACTTTTTTAAAGATGCTCTCATGCCGGATGGAGGGAAGGAGAGAGAGGTTCAGCTTTATTCAGGTCACTTTCCGCCCGCGTCCCACTCCCGCACGTGTAAATCTGCTGCCGTAATCATCCTGGTGAATCAGCCCTGCTCCTGGCGAATAATCCGGCACCGGAAAAACAGGCCGCCAGTCTCCCCGCGTGTGTCACACTCCACTTTATCAGAGAGCAGCACTCTCGCCCCTGCGTGGAGACGCTCGCAGCCTCCGCGGCTGTCTGCTCGGCTGGCACCGCGGAGGAGGGTTTTCAAAGAGGGGAAATCTCTGACTTCTAGCGTCGTTTCGGTCTTATTGGGAACCAAACGCGTCAGTCAGAAACTTTCAGGTTTAACTCAGAACAAATTTGATGATACAATATGCAAATGAGCCCTCAGCAAACTGACAGCCTTGTGGAAAAAACACCCCCCAAATGACTCATATAATAGCTTAAATGTAACATTTGTGCCTGCAGCTCAGTTTGATGCGGCACCAAAGCTCAGAGCGGAGGAAGAGGATCCGGTTCCAGCGGCTGCCTCAAACACTGTCGGGCAAATCTGATTTGTGCCTCGCTGATGCATGAGACCTCAGCTTGGGTTTGACAGACTGACGCGAGCGACGACACCACGGTGCTGCTGGAGACGCTGGCGCAGTCAGAACCTCCTGTACTCTGAGATCTCGTCGCCTCACGGCAGCGGCGCTTTCCTCGGCCCATCTGCTCACCGACTGATACGATTTTGAACAGAAGCGGCGATTAAAAGGCTGATTCCCGCCGCGTCTCTGGCCCGGGTTTGGAGCCAGAGACGACATATGTCCCATCACCTGTCCTCGCCACGTGACACGCCCGCGGTCATTTAAAGTCTGGCGCCGCGGAGGAGCAGCGGCTCGCTGCTTTGGCGTGCTGCGTGGCCGAGCCCGGGATCCCAACCTGCACCGGGACGCTCCCGTGGGCCTGGTTGGTGTTGGTAGGCTCACACCGGCTTCAAACTGGTGTGTTATTTCTTAGATTTTCAACCAACTGAGGAAAGCAGCTCTTGTTCTTTATAAGTTTGTGTAGATATTCTTATAACCTGCTCATGGATTCTTACGCCGGCCGCCTTTCATATAAATGTGCTATAAAGGCTCCAAATTTGCTTAAAATGCTTTAAATTTGGTCGAAAAGCGAGGTTGTGTCATGGCCACCTGGTTGGTCTCTCTCCTGTGGGCCTTGTCTGGTGTGTTGGGCAGCTGCTCGTGTTTGAATCCCCACTTTTGAATCGACTCGTGTGTTTTTTGTTTGTTTCTTCATCCGTAAGTGCTTCCAGCAGCAGTGTCCTCCATCAGACCTGAGCTTCAACTTTGATGCCAACAAGCAGCAGAGACAACTGATTGCAGAGCTGGAGAACAAAAACCGGTAATATCGCCTCCAACTCTGCTTTGATGGCGCCGCTTCCTCCCCATCATTGACCCAGCGGGCTGATCCGTGCAGGGAGATCCTTCAGGAGATCCAGCGGCGTGCGCCTGGAGCACGAGCAGGCCTCTCAGCCCACCCCAGAAAAGGCCCAGCAGAACCCGACGCTCCTGACGGAACTGCGGCTCCTCAGGTATCGCCTCTGCTGTCTTTTAGGAGAACGACCTGATATTTCAGAGCCGCTGGATTTGCAGACTAGACGAGCAGAAATAATGCCTCTCGAAGTCTGGGGGTTGTTTTTTAAATTAGATTCATGTCGGCGACAAATCGATGAACAGCCCCAAAGAGGCTACACCGAAGCGCTTGTTCATCAGAAAGACTTCTCATCATTAGGTTTTTATTTTATAAAACCACAAATTAGATAGTGTTTTACCATTCATTAAAATATACACCATGCACGCAAGGGAGACCATGATTTATTCTGAATAAAATGGCAGCAATTAAACTGTAAGATAATAGTTTTGCGTGTCCAGAGGGTAGACTTGTGCCGCTCCGTTTTCCACAGTTTAATTCCAGTATGTCTAGAAGCTTTTTTACAGCTCATTCAACCTGTTTATGATTCACGTTTTGGGGCAGAATATTATCAAATAATCACTATTTCACGCTGCCATGCTCGGCTGTGATGCTGCCTTTTGGATTTCTGAGGAGGATGCTGCGCGTCACGGGCCACCTGCAGTGGCGCGCCGCGAACACCAGAGGGCAGTAATAGGCCAGAATCCCCATGAAAAGAGTATTTGGACATTTTATCAAGTTACCTGCTAGTTACTTTAACACGACATTAAAATGAAAGGGTTTAGAAAGTTATTTATACTCAACAGACAAATATTAAAATAATCAGGTGATCAAAAATACATTTTTAAGTCGTGTCGATGCTTGGTGGTGGGAGAGTACGCAGGTAAAGCGAAGGTAACTGGCTATTTGTTTGCACACTCTCTCCTCAAATTCTCTCCATCTGCCACAGACACAGGAAAGATGAGCTGGAGCGGCGCATGTCAGCGCTGCAGGAGAGCAGGCGGGAGCTGATGGTGCAGCTGGAGGGTCTCATGAGGCTGCTGAAGGTAAATCAACCCGGCGCGTTTCAGCCGGGTGCCCGGACGTCTCATGCACTTAAGCTCCTTCCTAGAAGGCGGCGTGTGTGAGGCTTTGGAGGCCTTTTTAATTAAATGTGAAGCTGAGTGATTGACAGATTTAATCCCAAATCTCTCCCCGCTCTTTTTACCGCTCACCTTTGTTGGCTGATAGGATGAAGAGCAGAAACAGGCAGTAAGTTTCCAAGGCTACAATTTAAACTCGGCACTCACATTCATTCAGCACGCATTAGAGAGCTCGGATTCAAGATTCTGACACCTTTGAATCCCTTATTTTTGCTTCTAAACAAGTTGAGAGTGTGGCGTTTCCCTCAAAGACCCGTTCCCGTCATCAGACTCTCCCGAAACGCTACCTGGGTCTGGTTTACCGCCTGCTGCCTGGCCTGGAGCCACCGTTTGGGGCCTGGAAGCAAAGTTCTAGACATGCTTTTAGTCTGGTCCTGATCCCAACAAGGTCCACTACAGAGAGAGCGGACGAGGACCAGGACCAGGACCAGGACCAGGACCAGGACCAGGCAGTGCAGGGTTTCCAGGAGGGCTCTGATTTCAGAGAAACCACCTTTAGAGGCGCCACCGCAGTTAGACCACATCAGGGAACAAAACACGACGGGAGAGCGCTGCGTCCTGACGGGTCTGGGCTTGCTTGTGTTGCAGTCGCAGTCCGGGGGGTCCCCCCACTCCTCCCCCAGCCACAGCGCCGGCTGCTCCATGCCCATGCCGATCCGCTCCACGTCAGCCGGCTCCACCCCCACCCACACGCCGCAGGACTGCCTGGCGGGGGTGGGGGGCGACGTGCTGGAGGCGTTTGCTCAGGGTGAGACGTCAACGAGAGCTCAGAATGTCTGCGAATGTCTGCTGAACCCGCGTCTGGTGTCCAGGTGTACCCAGGAACCTTCGCAACGACCTTCTAGTTGCTGCCGACTCCATCACAAACACCATGTCGTCTCTGGTGAAGGAGCTGCACTCAGGTCAGTCGGGACCCGTCGCCCTCGCCTCGCCGGGAATGCTTAAATCAGGGTGACGCCCTCGGAAACTGTTGTCCCTCATAAACACTTTTCAGTGGATGATGGAGGAGATGAAGACGAGGCCAACATGAGGAACGGCGGGGACAGAGGTGAGCGTGCTGAGCCAGGCCCGGAGGAGAGCATAGAAGTTGGTTCCTCCTCTCCGTGGCATAAATAAACGAGCTCGTTGTGTGTGTGCAGGTACAGTGAGGGTACCCAAACACTGAGGGGAGGACCCGCCGCTCCGTCACCTGGGCAGACCCCTCCATCGCTGCCCAGCGGCATTAGAACATAGAGTAATGCATGCTGTACGCTAACAGGATTTCACTATGTGAAAAAAGCAGTCCTTCGCATCCTGCAGGTAGCAGGATGTGTCTAATTAGCGAGTGTGTGTGTGTGTGTGTGTGTGTGTGTGTGTCGTCTTGTAAAAGGAAACTGCTGTAATGACCTGACCACTCCCCTCTCGACTGCTCAAGAGCAGCTTGCTCAGTCTGTACATAAGACACTGTAAAAGGGACACCCCCACTGGACGCCAACCCCCCGTCCCCCCCGTCCCCTCCGTCCCCCCCGTCCCCTCCGTCCCCTCCGTCCCCGCTCTTACTTTTGCATCGTCAGTGCTGGTATTTTAGTTTAGACTCATTTTCCTTCCTCGGTGTGTGTCGTTCTGCATGAAGCTGCACCCGCGTCTGGACGTGGGCCCTGTGGCGGTGGCCCCCAGAAGCCAACAAGAAAAAAAAAAAAGACTCTGAGTGTGTGTACGTGCACACTTTTACCGCACAAACATCAGCAGATCCTCCCTGCTTCAAACAGATAGGAAAAGGGACCTGGGTTTATGCTACAAGCTAAGCTAATTTAGTTGCTTCTTTCATCTTGAAGAACCATCCCTCCTTCCCAGTTTGTCTGATTCAGTTTTTATAGTCTGACAACAGCTTAAATCTTACACACTGGATTCTTCAATCATCCAAAACCACTGTTCTGACAGGATGCTGCGGCGCTGCGACTCCGCTCCTGCAGCTCCTGCAGCTCCTGCTGGACTCTCTGGTTAGTCGCAACACTGGGATCCAGGTAGGAGAGAACTCGTGAGCAGCTAGCTTAGTTAGCCTTACGTATTTCTTGAAGGGGTTTTAAAAAACGTGCAATGCGCGCCGGTGCTCAGGGACCGGTGACACGTCTGGCCACAGAGGTCAAAGGTTAAAAACTCGTTCTCTAGGTTGTTTCTTTTACTCTGCGTCGCAGAGGGCGACGCTGCGGGAAGAATGTAGATCTCCAGGTTGGCGTGTTTGTCCGCGGCGGAGTTCGGTGAAGCATGTTCATGGTTAAAGTCTGTCCCCGTGTGAGTTTGTGTCTTTCACAGATGTGTTTGTTTGCGTCGCCTACTTTGACACTTTTGAGCCTGAGTTTCAAACTCACGGGTTTCTCAGATCATTTCATCCACTTGGCAAGAAGAAAACAAAAACGAGGCTCCTCTGTTGTCGCTGTTCTCTGTGTTTCCATGGTCGCTATGGTTTAATGTCGGTGGTGTAAATGTGACGTGATCGGCTTGTCTCACACTCGCACCCGGATCGGAATCCAAAGCACCGCAACATTAAAAGCACCGGGATGGGAGGAAAGCTGCAGGAGTGGTGGGAATGCAGAGGTGCGGCGTCTGAAACCGTCTTCCCCCTCCGAGGCGTAGTTCTGTTGCTTTTGTTGCTCGGTTTTCAGTCGGTGCCTGTGGCCGTGCTGTCAAGTGCTGTACAGAGGGACCTTTCAGCCCATCAGACGTCCTCTGGCCTTTCTTTTCCTGCGGTTTTGCTCTGTGACTTTGTTGAGGTTTTATTGACTTTGGGGGGAAGCCTTTTGCATTTGTGCCAAACTTTTTTGCAGACGATTCCGAGTATTCGTCAGTTTTGGGATGTCGGCGCTAGTCGGTCAAACGTGCGTTCAGTAAAGGCAGGAAACACATTCCAAACGTAGTGCTGGAGCGTCTGTGTGTCCTGTCAGACCAGAGTCAGGCTACGAGACGCTCTGACAGCCAAGTGTGTTGAGGACGGCGGCGAAGCGCTCCCAACGTTACTGATCTATGTACTGTATATGTTCTGTATGGTTACTACGCTTCTGCTACTTTACTTTCTTCTGTTGATTTTACAAAAAAAAAAAAACAACCTAGCTCTATGTCACAAAGTCACTGTCTTTTGTAAATAAATCAAATGTGAGATATATTAAAGAGATTTAAAATATGGTTCAAGGTTGTGTTTCATCTAATAACGCCAAAACAGCTGATTTTTAACTGAATTTCTACTTATGTTCTACAATATTCAGGAGAAGAGAAGGGACCTACTCTACATTTCAAGTGTAAGTAGATCTTTTATCATCCTCACTTATCAATCCACAACCTGTCACTAGGTTTTATCCAGGGAAAGTTTTTTTTTCCTTTTCCCCTTCTTTTCACCTCCCCGGGATCAGGCTCCATCTCACCATCATCTTCCCCTGGTTTTCATCTTCATCATCTTGCATCTGCCTCTTTTTCTTCCTCCCAACCATGAAAAGCTGCTTCTGTCGCCATCTAGCGGCCGCGGGCGGGACAGCAGATCTGCCCTCCAGGCTGGATAAAAGCGGCGAGTCGGTGTCAGACAGGTGAAACGGCACAAAAACAGCCTCTCAAAGAGTCGGCAGGCGGGGAGAAGTAAGATCGAGCACTATTTTAAGCATAAGCAACAGTACAAATGGAGAAGAAACGTTTGGTTTTAAAATACCAGCCGTGTCCGTCATTAGGCTCCATCGCTTCAGTTGCGTTTTAATGGCTTTTAAACTAAATCGACCTCTGAACCGGCCACAGGCGTGAACAGCGCTGCGTCTGCTGGGGCCCCCCGCAGCCACCAGGGGGCCCGTAAAAACAGGTTCCTGTTCTCTCAGTCCCCATTTTATGAACACGGCCCCGCGTGTTTGTTGTGCCCGTTAATTTCCAACCTGCAGATGAAAGATGCTAATTATCCAGACAGGCACCAGCTGCTGCTGCTGCTGCTGCTCGGTCTGGGCTGCAAATAAACCGAATCACCGCGGCTTGTAAAAGGAAACACGTTCACACACGGGCCTGGTTTCAGGTTGGAGACGCTACCGCAGAAAGGGGGGATTTGGATCCCTTCCAGTCACCTGGGGCCGAATTGGCAATAAGTACAGGAAACGGTGTTTAAAATATATATTTTTAAATAATCACCAATTATGTTTCTGCCACATTTTATTCCAAATACACTTTTAAACATCTTACTAACGACTGAAGGTGTTCCCTCTTCTCACCACTAGGTGTCACCAAATCAGATACACCGGACCGGCGCAATTAAACCTAAATAAATTAATTAGATGGACAATTACCGGATGATCGGCGGCGTGGAAACCAAGGGCAGTCACGTGCGCCTTCTCGTGGACTAAAGTGCTTTATTTTGGCTCGTGAACGTCGATCGTGACCAACTTTTTCTCGCGGGCGCAGGTGCCCGCCGCATCTGTCGGGCTTTAGGACCGCGCGCGCGGCGGCCGGCGGCCGGCGGCCCCTGCAGCGCGAGCGGGGCATCTGGAGGAGAGCTGGCCGGCCGGGGAGGCGGAGGACGGGGCGAGAAGAGGACGGAGGCTCCGGGAGCAAGCCAGAGCGAGCAGGGGCGCACCTGGGACTCGGGAACACCGGGTAACCGTGGCACGCGTCCGCGCGCCTCCATCCGCGCAGGGGCGGGGAGGCTTTGAGAAGGATTTGATGAAAAACGTGAAGGCTGAGAGCGGAAGACGCTCGGTGGAAATGGGGAAATAGCGATTTTTTCCCTCATTCGGGCGGTGGGGGTTGCTTCTTTGCAGATGTGCTGGTTGGACGTCGCGATGCGCACTTGAACTTTATCGAATTTAGAAACGGGAACGTGGCTCCGGGGAAGCCCGGCCACATGAACGCGGATGACCGGGGGGGCTCGCCTGGTTGGCCGTGGCCTGCGTGGAGCCACAACCCCCCGGTCACACTGCAGACTTCCTCACACACACACACACACACACACACGTCTTCAACTTTGCAATTATGAATGCAGAGCTAATTGATCGGCGGTCGAAGGCCCGGGCCTGGAAAATGTGCGCGGAGATGCGCGAGGCGCCGGTGCGGATCAGAGAATCTACCATTTTTCGCGGAAACGCGTGAATTCTGCAGAAGCCACGAGCCGCCACACCGCAGACCCTTTAAACCAGCTCCTCCTGGCTGTCACGCAGCCTGGGTTCCACCCGTGGGGACACGGAGCCGAGCCTGCGCCTGCGGTGGCCGGTGCGCGTCTCTCCACGCACCGGGCGGCTGCGCGCATGGCCGCCCGGCCACCATCCGCTCGGACCCGGACGCTGGAGGTGGAAAAAGAACCATTATAACGTGGAAAGAGGCGTGAAACCCAATCGGCGTGGGCCTGTTTGGCAGCCCTCTGACGCGCTCGGGTCTGTGCAGCGACACCTCCATGCGGCGCAGAGACGCGGGCCTCGGCCCTATAGGCGGCCTATACCGTATCCTATAGAAGCCTTTGAGCTTCCTATGCATGTGTGCTCCACAAAGGAAAGCTGATGCTGCTTATGACAGAAAATGATATTCAGCTGGAGGAAATGTGCCCAGCAAAGTGTGTGTTTGGTAACCGGAGGAGGAGGAAGGCCTGATTTGTCTCATGTCTTCTTACCTTCCAGGACAGAAGAGGGATCATCTCTCATTTCCATCTTTTTCCTTTCTTTTTTTTTTTTTTTTGCTTTATTTCCACCTCAACGCCACTGTCGGAGTCTTTTTTTAAATTTTTTTTCACCCAGAAGACCTCAGGAGGATGCCATCCAACACCGTCACCACCGCGTTTAAAGGCTCCGACTACACCGACGCACCTGGAAGCAGAATGGTGAGGCAGATGTGGGGAGGTCGAGAACGGCGAGGCAGATGTGGGGAGGTCGAGAACGGCGAGGCAGATGTGGGGAGGTCGAGAACGGCGAGGCAGATGTGGGGACTGCGAGCATCTGGAATCCCCATTTAGGAGACTGCTCAGTTTTACGGTGAACGGGGATGTCTCCCGAAGGTTTCTGACCTTTGGGGTTGACCAAAGGATGGCCCGGACCGACCCCAGGCCCCCATGTAAAAGAGATTTAAGGGACCCCTCGTACACTCGCTGACTTGTCGTCCCTGACGACAAGTCAGCGTAATAACTGTGTTATTACACCAGCGATTTCGTGAGGTAATCTGGTTCGATCATCATCCTTGGTGGCTCCGCCGAGCCTGTTCCATCAGTTTAGTGACCAAACTGGGAGAATTCTGGGAGTAGGCGCCGTCCTGTCACCTTTCAGCATGCGCGCGCGCTCATTAATGCGGCGTGCTGCCGCCGGCGGACGCAGCGAGGGATGATGTGGCGGCTGTAACGGTGACGTGGGCGTTGGCCGGCGCTGGAACGGCTGTTTCAACTGGGGAGATCTGTCCTCTTTCACCGTGTTGCTATTACACAGTCCCGCTCCCAGTCCTGTTGCCAGGCAACAGACATTGCCTCAAATAACCGGTTACCCAGATGGTAAATAGTGGCGAGATATTCACAGCGTAGCGGGGTTCACTCCAGGCTACACCACGCTAGATCTCCTTCTCTCCCGTTTCCGGTTTCGTGTTTGTCGTTTTAGAAAGCGTCCGAGGGAGCTGTGGCTTCCCAAAACGCATGTGTCGTCGGCGCGTCTTAACGCTCCGGCGATTGCGGCGCAGGCGGCGTCCTCCAGGCACCGCTGAAAGGTGTCATCCATGCGAGGGGTTCCCAAAAGAGCCAACACGCCAGGCTGCACTCGGAAGGCGCGGCGATCCGAGGAAATTCCGCTCCTGTGCAGTTAGTTGTAACAAACGCACAACAAATCCAGAATCACCTGCAGAACGCGCTGTTGTCTGATTGGCTCTGACAGGGCGAAAGCACCATCGTGGACGTGGACCTGATGGCCGAGGACCAGCCCGCCAGCGCCGCCTATAAAGTGAGCAAGCCTGGAAGGAAGCGCAAACAGTTCCCCGTGAGTCCTGAACCCTCTTCACACATGTTCCCCAGCCGAACTTAGTTGTTTGTTAACGATCTCTACTTACATTAGTATAACAGAAATAAACAGCACAACCTAAATTCCAACTCACTTGCAACCGTTTAGGAAAAGTTGCGTTTATTTTCTTGTACGCTGGATAAATTTGCACATTTCCTCCCGAGGGTTAGGGTTAGGGTTCTAACTCCACCTCTAGCTCCTCCCCTATCAGCGGGCGCTCCTAAGCTAAAGCTAACGGCCTCTTAAACTTTAGCACGGGCTCATCTTCAGACCGGTGGGCTGCAGCTGCCCCGGCTGACGCGCTCAGAGTCGATTATTAATCCATTTTGGTGCATTCCTGAAGTGCAGCGTCTGGCAGCAGAAGAGCACGCTGGAGTTTTCTGAAGCTCGCTCTTCAAAGCTGATGGTCTTCCTTTCCTCTGCCTCTCGCTGGCCTCCCAGGAAACGTCCCCCTTTTCCTCCCCCCCCGATGGGCAGCCCCGGTCATCAGTTTTGACCGATTTATTGTCAGCCTTATAAAATTCCCTTCTGCCCGATAGATTTCCCTTTGAACATAATTGACCCCCCGAGCAACCGGCTCCGTGCAACAGTGGCAGGAAGGAGCAGGAAGGAACCTGCCTGGGGAAGACGGCCATCCCAGACCCCCCCCACCGCCGTCCCGCGTGGCCACAACGAACAGCACTTTTTGCCAAGTGAGGTATCACATGAGCAGCTTTCACCCTTCGGGGGTCACATGGTCGGAGCGGGCACCAGCCGGACTGGAATCTACAAAAAACCAGCATCATTTGGAGGCGACGCGTTAGCGAAGGTTCTGATTTAGCCTGTGGAAACGCAGCTTTGTACTCATTCACCGCTAAACTCCGGCGCGTCTCTCCCTGCTCGTTAGCTGTTTAAGACGTCTTTTGTACTTAAAAGACCCCGATTTAATAATCACTCCTGGGCCGGTGTGTTTTTCCTCCCGGAGAAGCTAATTATTAGCCCGAGCCTCTGCTTCGGAACGGTTGTTCATGAGCGCTCCCGGAGCGATCTAGCAGGCCTGAAACGGGATTAGGAAAAAAGCTGCGCAGGTGCGTCGTGATCGACGGGGAGGGGTGTGCCGAAGGGCTCGGAGCCGCTAGGCGGTAAAACCAGGCAGGAAAGGGACTGTGGGAATGGCGGCGAGGGTTTTCACCGCTGCAGGGCGAGCTGGAATACTCTGGATTACACTTGTCTGCACGTTCTCCTCCTGCTCATTGTTATTCAGTGCCAGAATAAACCTCCACCTTTTACACACCGAGTCCCACCAGGGAACCGGAGCGGCCTGACCTGCTCCCAAAGGCCGAGCCGTGTTTATCGAGCGTGCAGCCCTCTTTCCTTACTTATTAACCGACCCCGGCGCTCCCTCGGCTCCCCCGGCTCTAGGCTGCAGAAGGTGCATTTTTAACCTGCGGTTCCTAGGTTGTGGCTCCCAAACTGAAGACGGGCCGGCTCCACGGAGCTCTGGATCTTTACGTCCCCTTTTTGGAAACAATAATCCTATTTTTGCACTGATGCCTGAAACAACAACAAAAACCCCCCATCAGCCCCTCTTTGGTGTGAAAGGTTGTTGAGGTAACCGGTTTGAACTTTGGCCCTTGTCGGTCTGTCTCACCCAGCTGTGAACTTTGACCTTTGGCAGGGGCCCCTTGTAGTTCAATGGGTCAGCCATGGGTTACGTAACTCTTTCAGCAAGCGTCCCATGCACTGTTTACGCCTGCTTTTGCCGAGCCCTTGTGGTCGGCTGGCCACACGCGCTCACTCTCACTCACTCACTCACACACACACACACACACACACACACTCTCACACACACACACACACACACACAGAGCCTGCAGACTCTGCTCTGTTTCTGAATTGAGTCAGATGACTAATATTGTCTGGGCTGTGGATCGGTTGATGTCATTCACGCAGATCTACTGTCGTTTTTCTGTCGCAGCGTTTGCACTTCCTGTTCTCAGCTGCTGCGATGAAGTCACCCGGAGCCGCTGGGGCGTTTGCGAGCCTCCAGTTTTATCCAAATACCCGTATTTGGCCGGTCTGCCGAGCCTCCGCATTGTCTTTTCCTCACTCCTGGGGGCCTTTTTTAGCCTCTGGCGCCGCAGCTCGTTTTTCCAGAAGTGCAGACGGCGCCCGGCTGCCATACGATGAATGCATCGGCGCTGCTCCCGTCGGTGTTCATCTCACAAGGCCTGCTCTACTTTCCTGCTCGCGATGACCCAGTAATGAGATTGTCTGAAACACGGCCGCTATTTTTAGTCGCGGCGGCACCACCACATTTCTCGCTGAGGCAGTAGAAGAACATTTTCCAGGTGAAAACAAAGCGCAGAACTCAGAGCTAAAATAAGCCTCATCCTATAGGTCACCGCTGAATTTCCGCCCCGGTTGGACAATGAAGCGGCTCTGCTGGGCGTTCCAAGCTGGACGCCGGGAAAAAAACCCTTCTTTGTTGTCAAACAGCCAACATTCCAGGCATATTTCCATGCTGCTGTAATGGTAAATGCACAGCGAGAGGAAGCACAGTATGCACCTCCAACAGTAATCCCTTCCTCGCTCGCGCATTAAAAGCCGCGCAGCAGATTTATTGGCTCGACTTTGAAGTTTACAACTGCGCTTTAACAGAGCCGGAAGGGAAACCAGTGGGCCTTTGAGTTCGGAGCGCTGCCGGGCACCGGAGCGCTTGTCTGATGCCTGGTGACGACTCTGTCTTTCCTTGCAGGGCGAGGGCTGCGGCTCCTTTACCGACGCCGGCGCCGTGGGCCGCAGCCACCCCGGGTTGGGCAGGCTGGCCATGTCGCAGGTCTACAACGGCGACGCCGACCCCCACCGAGGCAGGATGTCCGACGCGTGCTTCCCCAAACAGGAGAGGAGAGAGGTGGAGAACAGGAGCCCCAGGGACTCCCCCCACTCCTCCTCCTCCTCCTCCTCCTCCTGCAGGGCGGAGGACAGCCCCCAGGGTCGCAGCTGGAGCCCGCCCCAGGAGAACGGTTTGCAGGCCGGTCTGGAGGAGCAGGACCCGGAGAAAGACAAGGACGACAACCTGACGCTGTCGCGCAAGAAGCGAGGGAGGCGGAAACTGGAGCGCCCGACCAAATGTGAGAGCCAAGCGTGCGTCCTTTCTGTTTCTGCTCATGTGAAAAATCCCAGAGGAAGAGCCGGGCCCAGACCCATTCAGGACGGGCGTGTAAACAGGTGTGAGAGGCGCTGGCAGATCGCTTTTATCTGGCCTCCGGCGCCCCCTCGGCCACGCGCCTCCCGCCTCCTCCCGCCTCCTCCCAGCCTCAGAGGCACCGGCGTCGACCCTGGCGATGGCAAACCAAACCTGCGCGGGAGCGTCTCCCGGCAACCGGCCTCTGTCGGGAGCCGACGGGCCTGCGTCAAAGGCGCCGCCAGGTGGATGGCGTGGCGCCCGGAGGCAAACTCCGGGCAAATACTCCAACAATCAGAGCCGGAGAGGCGCTTCATTACACAACCGCTTACAAACAAGCAAATAAAAAAAAGGTTAAAGCGGCAGATCACTGCTAGGTTCTGCCCTCCGCTGGCTCTGGTTTCCAGTTGGATTTAGCGACCTGAAAACTGAGACTTTTGGTTTTAGTTTCCTGGTTCCTCAGATTTGTTCAGCGGCTGTTTGGATCCCACCCTTGAGGGGAGCTCCTACGGCCCAGATCTGTCCTCAACCGTTCCCCGTTCCAGGAAACGCTTCTAGGAACTGTTGGGGGAGAACCTGAGCTCTGATTGCGATGCAACCCACTTGCAGCAATATTAGAGCTGGAACCAATTTAAACTGGCGAGGCGAGGTGTTCTCTCCCCCTTACAAACCCACTGACCTTGGCAGTCTGGACCGCTTCGCCGGTCTGTTCTATAGTCAATTATTCCCATTAAGAGCCAGCCTCCCCTTCCATGGAGCAGGCCATGGAAGGGGAGGCTGGCGGCTGAGCTGCACCCGGAACCGACTGGAAGAGGGTGCTAAGAGAGGGCATTATTGTTTGGACGGGGCTGTAGGGCACGTCACGGACGAGCCAGCGTCAGGAACGTGCCTTCAGATGGGGCTGTTTGGGTTGGAGCCGTCAGATGCTCGTGTTGTTTACTCACACTGTGCCGCAGCGCTATTTTAGGCCACCGCTGCCGGAACCATGGCTACGCTGGTGTCGTATCTCCAAGACTGCTGTTACCATACCCATATAATACTGTATTAGCTAGCATGCTAACAGTGCTGACACCAGTGGTCCCCGCAGCTCAATTAGTGGCTACATTAGGAGGGCTAATGCTAAAACTTTGATGCTACTATGTATGAAAGAAATCTAAAAAATGGACTAAAATGTGTAAGCTTGTGATCAAAACTCAATTCCTGCTTTTTTCACTCATCTATGAGACCAGTTGTAGATAGTTTGTGTAAACAACGACCGCGTTGCTAGTGCGGCTCGGGGCCTTTGGCGTGGGAGGGGCCATGCTAATAGCAACCAGCTGTGTTTCTAATGAGGGAAGGCGTGTATAATGAGCGAAGCGTGACTTTTGCCAAAGCAAACCTGGCTCCTCACCGCAGTTATCCTAACCAGAGCAGTCGGCGCACAACCGCCGAGTGGAATCCAACCTCACATGGTGGCAGCTGAGCCCCAGACACGGCTCAGAGTTTAAAGCCCCGCCCCCCCCCCCGCGCCTTCTGCAGCATCATGTCTGCGCTGATAACTGACAACTGATTCTGCTGTCTCCTTAGATGTGGAGCACAAAGAGGACGACGGAGTTGATTCGGTCAAGACCGAGGTAAGAGTTCTATTCCTCTTTCTGTGCAGGGCTTTTGGCTCATTTCCTCTGTTTGACCGTCTCGGCGCTCATGGGGGATGGACCGTTTTTTGTTGCATGAATTCTAATAATTACCCAGTTTTGAACTTGTCCTCCTGCGAGGGCAGCCCCTTCGCCGTTGCACAAAATGTGCTTCCTCGTTTTGTAAATAGTCACTCCTGACAGGCTGTGGACATAACGCGAGGATGTTTGCGTGACTGTAAGTAGGAGGAAAATTGAGAAACGATGATGAAAGGGTTTCTAGGCCAATGTAAAGCTTGAGTCAACATTCCCATTCAGATAAAGTCTGCAACAGCAGCCAACAACTGGCCTGGCTTTGTCCAGTTAGAAACCGGTGCAGAAATCTCCATAAAGGAGCAATTTCAGAGCTTATTTACTTTTTGGCAGCGGTTTTGACAGGGAAATTGAAGCCTCTCTCTACATCTGTGTGTTTAATATGAAGCGGAAGCATGTTAGGTTTAGCCTAAATTAAAGCCTTGAAACAGTTGGACTGGCCCCACTAGCCAGAATCTGTCCAGTGATAACAAAACCTTCAAAGCATATTTCACGGAAAAAGTGTAAAAACATCAGTTCGTCATTGTGCTACATTGGAATTCTTATAATTATAAACAAAACAAGCCGTAACATATTTATTTTGGAGATTTAAGCCAAGCTAGTCTTTAGCTCAAGTAAGTGCGCGCTAACTGCTAACACCTAATGACTAGTCTATGCTTAGTAGCACCGCGTTTAACCAAAAACCTAAACTTAGTCATGATTAAAAACGATTACTTTTTCGAGAAGAGTTCAGCTTTTTCAGCCAAACTTTATCTGGAATAATTTAGCAGAAGCAAGGTTTCCATTTTAACCGCATCCTGCCCCGGTGGCCGTTAAAGACGTGTTTTGGGGGCTGTCCGGATGTTTTTGCTCCAGTAAAGTGGAAGTTACAACTAGCGTTTGACAATCTGACGCGTTCACTTCCATGTCAGGTTTATTATCGGGGTGTATCGCGATAACTGAGGCTAGCTGCGTGTGAAACAACTCAGTGCTCCACCCTGTTGGACTGCTAGCTAACCCATGCTAACCCTAACGCTGTACGTATAAGTGCCTGAAGTGTGGTTGACCTACTTTGACTCCGATGGTAGTTTTGATAGCATATCTTCTTTTTAAAGATCAGATTCACTGTATTTCTTTACCCTTGTGAAAGAAATGGTACCTGATGGTGAATAGATCTGAAATATCAAATACACTTGGGGGAACTGCCTCCCTTTGCTTCTTTTCCACTGGCACCTACCCAGATCCTCTCCAGCTATCACAGGAGTGGTAAAAAGCCTTTTGCGCAAACTTTAGGGAAACCTATAAGCGACTTCTGGCATCGCAGACTGCCGATGGGCCGCAAGCGCGCTTTCGGCTACCACCAGTAGGCTAAACCGGCCGGTAACCGCGTACAGGACTTTGGAGAGAGCGTGGCTAAAACGTGCTAAACTGTTGGCATCCGAACACAGACGTAGAACGGCACATTGGAAAACACAGCCCCTTCCATCATCTGACCGCCTCTCACAGCTGTTTCAACACGAGCAGCCTTGCCCAGGAGATGCTGTTTGGGCCCGTACAAAGCGAGCAGCGTAGAGCCGAGAGGAGTCGGTGCTGCAGTCGGCAGTGGGACGCGCTGGAGTGCAGAATCTGGGCGACGCAACTGAGACGCAGTAGCTAACTTTTTTGTATCCAACACCCTAAACAGGGAGGTCGAGGCAGGCTGCGAGGGGGAGTTGGTTGGGAGATCAGCCTTCGTCAGAGGCCCATGCCCAGAGTAACCTTCCAGGCTGGGGACCCTTATTACATTAGCAAGCGGACCAGGGAGGAGTGGCTGGCCAAGTGGAAGCTGGAGGTGAGTACCCCAACTCTGTCCCAGCCACCGTAGGTTCCAGGGCGAGCGTCAGGGCGCGCGGCGTTTCAAACACAGCCAAGTGTATTTGATGGTTCATTTGATATCATGAAGGTACCATTGATTTCAGCGGTTAGACCCACCCCCCCCCGAGCTCTGGCTTTTCTGGGAGGTTGTCGTTCATCTCAGTTGTTGTTCAACAGTCGCAGCCTCGCAGGTGCGTCGGGCTGCTTTTGAACCCGGTGAACTGCCGCCTGGAACCATAGGAACACCTAAAAGGTTCCTGGTGGAACTTCTGCAGTGCATTTTTCAGAGGCTCGGGAAGTCAAACGTTGGGGGGGGCCGCAGAGCTGCGACTCTGCATGTTTCCCCACCCGCCCGCAGCTGCTGGCTCCACCGTTTGGGTTGTGTTTGCCGTTCAGCTGTGATTGTTCTTCGCCGGGCAGACGGAAGGAAGGAACCTTGAGGAGTAGCACCACCTTAAATGGTTTACCCTACAGTTGCCCACCAGGGCCTACAAACACGTCCCAGAACGGCGCCTGGCGACCAAAATGGGAACTTTGAAAGGATGGAGGTGGATGGAGGCTGAGCTATAGACAGATTTGCACGCCCCCCTCCCATTCCTCTACCCCCCCACCCCTCTACTGCATGTTGCAACACTCGCTTATTCTCTCTTTACGCGTTGGGGCTCCTTTTCCTGCTGGTACCGTTGACCCAGAGCCCCGCAGCCGCTGCAGCCTGGAGGACTTGTTGCCTCCTCCACTTTCTCCCGGCTCGCTCGCCCTTTTTTCCTTTTTCTTTTTTCACGTGACTTCGCGCTTTCTCTGGCGTTCCCCCCCCTCATTCTCCTCCCCTCCTCTCATGCACCCCGTGCGATGAATATGAGGGCGAAGATGAGATTTTGCAGCAAATTTCCAGTCCGGCTCGCAAGACAGCCTCCTGGCTCCCTGCCAGCGTGTTGCAAGTCCTCTCCAGCCAACCAGAATTCCTGTCGGCAATCACCTGACCCTGAATTCCCAGACAAAGAAATGTTCATGCTTTCTTTTTTTTTTTTAAGCGATCTCTTCTACGGCGAGAGCGGGGGGTGGAAAAAAACCCCCCGAGCCCCACGCTGGATTATGAGGGTTGCTGCTGGTGCGTATGGGTACGTGCGCTGCATTGTTTGTTTGCTCACACGGGCGTGCATGTTTGATTAGCCTGCTTACGGCGAGGGGAAATATGCTGACTTAAGGTATTTCTCCGAGTTGTCCCGAGCCATCTGCTCCGCGCCGCTTAAAGGGAACCCGTCTCTTTAACAGAGGAAGAGTGCAGCGCGCTTTAGCCATGTTTGGAGGGAGGAAAAAAAGTTGCTGAAAAAAGAAAAAAGAAAAAAAAAAGCTTTTTCCCGCGGAGGGGCAAACGTGCACAAAGTATTTCCTGTTTCATAGACGCGCCTGTAAATGTCAAGAGTAGCTCGGTGGGGATTTAGGTGACATGTATTTAGCTTTAGCGCGGCTACGTGTCGGGAGACATGGGGGAAGTTGGCGTGGGGGCCCTTGCTCGCTTTCCTTCCCGTCAAATGTACTGCGCTTTTTGTCATTTTAGGCAGATTTGGGAGGTTTTGAAGGGCACAGGAACAAGCCGCGCAGCCTCCTCATCCACTTGTGGATGCAGAGGGGGAATTCTGTTTATTTATTTATGACTGACCGGGTAATATTGCTAATTATCTCTGGAAGGGAGGCAGTACAAGGAGAAGCAGATGGCTAATTTTAGCCTGACACCTACCCCCAGTGCCTCTGGTCAAAGCACAGCGTTTGTAGGAATCTGTGTCGGTTTGGCGGGCGAGATAACCTGCAAATTGTGGCGCATGATGTGCAGAAAAGCTGCGGTTTAGGTTTCTGGCGTCCTTGGCGTGGTCCTGCTGCGAGGGGAGGCTGGTATCAGTTGCACGCAGCCGCGCTTCCTCAGATGTTTGCCTGTTGTGCCGTTCAAACAGCTACTACAACCGTCTCTGTTGGTGCACGTTTCACACGAGACGTGGCTGCACGCAAAGGTCAGAGCCTTTGTGCTGCTTCAAAGCCTCACTTTCAGGCTGCGTGAGGAAGTCACGCTCAGTCGCAGTTTATTTTATCTCGCTTTCCGCCGGTGAGCCATTCGCTCAAGGGTGTCTCTTCTCAGCAACTGCGCTTTTGACATTCGGAGGCTCAGAGGTTTCCCTCGTAAAGTTAACAAACCTCGTAACACACAGTTGTTGTCTTGGCGCCGAGCAGTAAACCCGACCTTTTTTTTTGTTGTTGTTGTTTTTGCTAACAAGTGCGGCTCAGATTAGATACCAAAGTATGAACTGTGCATGCTCCAGAGTCCAGGAGGCGTTCTCTTTTTTTCCTGCCTCCCAGTGCACTCTGTCACCCCTGGAGCCCTCCGGGTGTCACGCCGAACAGACCTCAGAGTCAGATTATCCGTCTTTGTGGACCCAACGTGTCTCCAGAGCCTGCCTGCGGAGGTTCTGTTTTCTTTACCGCACAACGGCGTCCACTGTTAATCTGGCCTGTTCGCCTAATGAAAGGTTGGCTTCTGCGCTGGGGCTCTTTCACTGCCGGCCTTGTTTACTGTAAAACGACTGTCACTTTCAGCGTTTGTCTGGGCAGATCAGAGCGATGGTATTTCTGTGCCGGCGCTGATGGACAGCCGTGTGGAGGTGATAAAGAGCGCATTGTGTCTCCGCTGCCTCCTCTTCTTTCTGCTTTTCCCCCTTCGGGCTCGGAGGGTCTGCCTTCGCGGGTGTAGCTGCGTGCACACTGTGAGGCCCCCAGACGGGAGGGAAGGGGAGGGGGCATTTACAACTGGGAAGAAGTCCAGAGACAAATATCTGGTTCTTATAGCCACTGTACTTTTTCTCCTCCCCCACCGGCAAGTTCGCTTTCCCCTGGACCCCAAACGCAGAAGTTAGCACCGTTGCTGTTGCTAGCTAGCGCTCCGGCCATCACCGCACAAGTGAGAACAACTTTATGGACGCTAGTGCACAAAGCCCACGGACGTTGGTTGTGTTTTTGGAGCGCCGGAGGTGGTACCCCCCCCCCCCCGTCTGGGGCCGGTGGGACTCCAGCGCTTCCCACCGAACCAGGAGGTGGGACGCATGTGGCCGAGGGCTTCGAACCGTCCACCCAGCACCGCGGCGTAGATATTTATAAACTGGAGCGGAGCCCCTCGATGGAGGAGCACATGTTTCTACTCTTCGCTCAAACCCCTCCCCATGACGTCCAGGCCCCCCTCCCCTTAAAGCCTCCATTGTTTACTAGTCACGCTGGGATTGTGCTCACTCACTCTCTCTCTCTCTCTCTCCGCCTCCCCTTCTCGCACACTCAATCGGCCGCTGGACATTTCCAGTGAGTGTGTGTGTGTGAGACCTGAGAAATGAGAGAGAGACTGGAGGGAAGTCAGCACAGCTGTGCAGCCCTGTTCTGACGGGCGCCTATAGCATCATTCACACGTTTGCACGTGGGACTGCTCGTGCGTGTGCTCTGCGTGCGTGTTGTGAGGAAGAAGAAGAAGACGAGAAGAGACGAGCGGGCTCGTGCGATTCGGCCGTGGAGGCCGACATCGAAACGTGCGCAGCTGTTGCGGATTAGCAGCGAGGGGCTTAAGTCTCCGCGTCTGGTCCGACGGTCTCCGACGGAGGTTCCGTGTAGGTACCCCAAACCCGGCGAACCCTGCAGCCCTGGACCCCAAAGAGGGCTGATGAAGCGGGCTGGGGGTCGGGCTGGGGGTCGGGCTGGGGGTCGGCCTTGGCTCCGACCTGCAGTCGTACTCCTCCGTGTCCAGCCACGCCGCTCCCAGCAGGTGCCTGAGCTGATGCTCAGGGTTTGTTTAGTGAGGCGCCATCACGCGGATTCGCTCCGGCGTTGAGTTTTTAATCTCCTCCATCACCAGAACATGAATTAACAACAGCGATACTCATTCACAGACACCGTCCTCTTCCTCCATGCGGAATTCCTGAATCTTTGCCTCAGAATCATAAAGCATGAACCAGGTGACCTTCCTCTGATGCCCCGGCAGCTGTTCGATGTGGGTATTAGGCCCAGATCTGCGCGATCTGGAGGGAGTCCATTAGAGGGATGCAAGACGTGCCGTCCTCCTCTTCCAGACTCCCATTTGGAGCCCTTTTTCCCATGTCTTTGGAGAGCTGATAAGGCTCTGCGTCAGTGCGGAATGAGGCTCAGGCGCCTCGTGAACTTTCCCACAAGCCTTGTGTGATACGTTTCGGGGGCTGATATGCAAATACTGACTCCACAGAAGGTTCGCAGAGCATCCTGACACCACGAGAGAGAGAGAGTAGAGTTTGAGAATCTTTCTTTTTTGCGGTAAATGTGAAAGATTTTCTTGGTTTTTGAATATGCTTTTATCCTTGTTATTATTTTTATTTTTGTGTTCATCAATGCAATGGCGAAACAAGCCTGAAAAGAACGACCCCTGTGTTTCAGGCAGAGAAAAAGGCCAGGCAGATGTCAGCCATGAACGCAACCAAGGACCAGAAGGAGAGCGAACCCGAGAGCCAGGAAGAGGAGGTCTCGATAATCAAACACCCGCCGCCTTCGGCGCTGCAGCAGCAGCAGCAGCAGCAGCAGCAGCCTCAGCCTCACGCTCAGTCACCGCCTCAGTATCAACAGCAATCGCAGCTGCCATTGCCACAGCAACAGCAGCCCCAGCAGCCTCCTCCTCCTCCGCGGCCACCTCCTCCTCCTCAGCAGCAGCAGCCTACCGACCCTGCGTCCCCCACCGTGGCCACCACCCCCGAACCCGTCGCCATCGGAGGTGCAGACAAGACGTCCCCGAAGCCTGCCGACACCGAGCCCGAGTACGATGTAAGATTTCCCCCGACCGAGGCCAAGATGTCGCACATCGGGACTTTGCTTTCGGACGACAGGCGCAAGTGGTCCCACACCAGTTAAATCTGCATGAAAGTTTCGATTTGCAGCGAATATTTCAGAGTTTCCCCGAAGAGATTCCGGAGAAATTGTGAAATGTGAAGTAATATTCCTCCCCGGTCTCCGTGCCAACCTTCCCTGCTGCTCCTTTTCTTCGGAGACGGGCTGAGCTCAGAGGGGAAGCCTGACTGTCTTTGTCTCCGGCTGCAGGACGGCCGTGGTTTTGGCATCGGCGAGCTGGTTTGGGGGAAGCTGCGCGGCTTCTCCTGGTGGCCAGGCCGCATCGTGTCCTGGTGGATGACGGGACGGAGCAGAGCCGCCGAGGGAACCAGATGGGTCATGTGGTTTGGAGACGGAAAGTTCTCAGTGGTGAGTGCTCGGGGCCGAGGCCAACACCGCCGTCAGGTGTCGTTTGTGCTTCTTTCAGGGGAAGCTGAGCTGAAGGCCTCAGTGTTCGTGGTGACAGCCAGCCCCTGAATCACTGCAGAGAGCTTCTCCTCTTTTATCTGCTCAGCTATTTATTTCCTCAGTACAAACACAAAAGTCATTAATCTCCCAACACCTTTTTCCTCTTTATCTCACCTGAGTTTAACGTCGTGGTAAAAGCCACGTACTCGACGCGAACCCTTTGTGCTCCCCAGGTCTGTGTGGAGAAACTTTTGCCTTTGAGTTCCTTCAGTAATGCCTTTCACCAACCAACCTACAACAAGCAGCCCATGTACAAGAAAGCCATCTATGAAGTGCTGCAGGTGAGTCCAGACAGGTTCATGCAGCGCTGCAGGGTCCCTCCCTGACGAGGGATGCTGCGCGTTCTCTGGTTTTACACCTAACTCCTGTCTTGAAGGTGGCGAGCCGCCGTGCGGGTAAAGCCTTCATGGCCTG
Source organism: Tetraodon nigroviridis (assembly GCA_000180735.1). NCBI lineage: Eukaryota > Metazoa > Chordata > Actinopteri > Tetraodontiformes > Tetraodontidae > Tetraodon > Tetraodon nigroviridis. The sequence continues at coordinate 577,183 of CAAE01015123.1, forward strand.
CCCCGACAGTGACGAAACAGAAACCTCCAAGTCGGTGGAAATGCTGAACAAGCAGATGATCGACTGGGCCATGACCGGATTTCAGCCCACCGGCCCCAAGGCCCTGGAGCCGCCCGAGGGTGAGAGGACCGCCGGCGTCCGCCAGCCCAGGCCGCGCTTACTCACCGCTGTTCGCTCGTGATGTGCTTTCCACCTCAGAGGAGCGCAACCCTTACACAGAGGTCTACCCCGAAATGTGGGTGGAGCCCGAAACGGCGGCCTACACCCCCCCGCCGGCCAAGAAGCCCCGAAAAAGCACAGCCGAGAAACCCAAAGTCAAGGACATCATTGACGAGAGGACACGGGGTAGAGTTCCTTTTTCATTCCGGAGTAGCGCGCGTGTAGGGAAAACTTAAAAAAAGAGAAATTTGAAGTCGACCTTTTGCTTTGTTTGGTCTGCTCGTCTCTCGTGTGTTCAGAGCGACTCATTCACGACGTGAGACAGAAGTGCCGCAACATCGAGGGTGAGTTCTCCACACACCACCCCTCTTTTCCGAGTCTTTACACCTTTTTCACACACACGCACACACACTCTGCCTGCAGACATCTGCATCTCCTGTGGAAGTCTGAACGTCAGCCTGGGGCATCCGCTCTTTTCCGGAGGAATGTGCCAGAGCTGTAAGGTAGGAAGCAGCGCGAGGCCGCCGACCCCTCCGGCTGGAACCCTGATCCGTCTCACCCGGTTTTCCTTCTCCTTCTCCCAGAACTGCTTCCTGGAATGCGCGTACCAGTACGACGACGACGGCTACCAGTCCTACTGCACTATCTGCTGCGGAGGCCGCGAGGTGCTCATGTGCGGAAACAACAACTGCTGTCGGTGAGGCGCCCGCGTCCGCCGTCGAAACGCCCAGAAAGCGGAGACGTTTGCATTCAGAGCTGCTTTCAACGCTGGAATTACGAGCTCCGGTCGCCGTCGGGGCAGCGTTTATCCCACCGGGTGTCGTTAAACTGAGCTGCTGGGGAGATGATTGAATTAAAACAGAAGCCGCAGAGCTCCTTTTTCCTTACGGTGTCAGAAATTTAGGAATATTTTGCGGTGAAGGTCCCTGAAAAAGCTCCAGAGTAGAAAAAGTTTTCACTTTTTTTTCACTGACTGTCAAAAATAGGACCGTTGCCGAGGTCTCTCAGCGTAATCCCCATCATAACCGAGCAGGCGTGTTTCGATTTAACATTTCTATTTGAAAGTTCTCCTCAAATAAACACAAATTACAGCCCGCTGGATGGAGCCGATCCATCTTTTGCCGACTGCGACCTGCCGTCGGCGGCCTGGTGCAGTATAGAATGCTGGAAAGTTGCCTCTCAAAAGAAAAACACACGGAAATAAATCCCCGTAGTACCTAAATATATATAAATCATCTGTTTGTATGCGGCTGCTGCCAGTGTGCATCTGGTTTTGCGTTCGCAGGATTATGCCGTCTTTGCACATATTGAATACATTTGTTTTTGTAGTCGTGACACAGAGAATATAATAGTTTTCTCTCAAATTCTTATTTTTTACAACGTTCTGTTGCACAACGGCAGGTTTGGGCGGATGAACGCCTCCCCCATCACGCTGGCTGTTATTGGAGCGTCGCCGCTGTCGCTAATTAGCCTCCTCCTGCCTAGCTTGACGCCGTTCTCGTGTGCGGTCCAGGGCTTGTACTAAGACCGGAGGTGTCTCCGTCTCCCGTTGCTGTGTAGGTGTTTTTGCGTGGAGTGTGTCGACCTCCTCGTGGGTCAGGGGGCGGCCCACGCGGCCATCAAAGAGGACCCGTGGAACTGCTACATGTGCAGCCAGAAGGGCGTGTTTGGTCTCCTGGCCCGTCGCACCGACTGGCCCAGCCGCCTCCAGCACTTCTTCGCCAACAATCATGACCAGGATTTTGTGAGTAGTGAAAAAAGTGTCTCGGTTTATGGATTTTACCGTCTTTTGGGGGTTTTTTTAATCGGAGATCTTCGCGTTCCCCGTCGCCCTCCGTTTCGATCGCATTTCAGGAGACACCAAAGGTTTACCCCCCAGTCATGGCGGAGAAGAGGAGGCCCATCCGCGTCCTGTCCCTGTTTGACGGCATAGCCACAGGTCAGCCGAGCGCTGGGGGAGCCTGGCGTCCATCCCACCCCAGCAGAGGTTTCAGATCTCCTGTTGCGTCCAGGGCTGCTGGTGCTGAAGGAACTGGGCATCGAAGTGGATCGATATGTAGCCTCGGAGGTGTGCGAAGACTCCATCACCCTGGGCTTCGTCCGGCATCAGGGTCGCATCATGTACGTTGGCGATGTGAGGGGCGTCACGCGCAAACACGTGAGTGGGATTCGTTGATGTGTTCCAACGCCTTTAGCATGATCAGAATGGTACTCCTCTGGCGGTGGGCACTTACCGTTGCACAAAGTTGTGTTCTCCACCCGGCCTCTTTATGTCTGTAGCTGGCGCTCTTGTCTCCTCACAGATACAGGAGTGGGGTCCGTTTGACCTGGTTATTGGAGGAAGCCCGTGCAACGACCTCTCCATAGTCAATCCTGCCAGGAAAGGTCTCTACGGTGGGTTTTATTCCCCCTCTTTCTTTCCTTCAAGAATTGAAGCTAATTTCCCAGCTAAAGCGTCATCGGTGCGCGCCCCTGACTGGCTCCCTCTGCCCCACAGAGGGCACCGGCCGCCTGTTCTTCGAGTTCTACAGGCTGCTGCACGAGGCGCGGCCGAAGGAGGGCGACAACCGGCCTTTCTTCTGGCTCTTTGAAAACGTGGTGGCCATGGGGGTCAGCGATAAGAGGGACATATCCCGCTTTTTAGAGGTCAGCCTCTCTAAAAACCAATCACGACCACCTGCTGCAGTTAGGCAGTAACACACACACACAAGGCAGAGTGGGGAATCAGCGCCCCCTTGTGGCGCAAACGCGTCACCTCCCTTATTTGACAGCAGCGAAACAAAATCCTTTTTTAAAGAATTGTGCCTCTGTAATCTGCATTCTTCTTCCACACCGCAGTGCAACCCCGTCATGATCGACGCCAAGGAGGTGTCCGCCGCCCACCGTGCACGCTACTTCTGGGGTAACCTTCCTGGCATGAACAGGTTGGTGTGTGAATGGTGAGGACAGTGATACACAGCGGAACGGACGTTTCCTCTGTTCTCACATCATCGTGTTTACGGCATGCAACATTTGTGTACCGGTGTTTCTAACTGAGCGTTTCAGTGGGTGGAAATTCACTCTTTTCCCCTCGTTTCCAGGCCTTTGAGCGCTACCAACACTGACAAGCTGGACCTGCAGGAGTGTTTAGAACACGGCAGGATGGCGAAGGTAGTGGAGTGTTTACCAGTCGCGCGTTCTCCGTCCCGTCGGCCGCTTTCGCTCACGTTTCCGTCTGCCGTCAGTTCGACAAGGTGAGGACCATCACCACCAGGTCCAACTCCATCAAGCAGGGCAAGGACCAGCACTTCCCCGTCTACATGAACGAGAAGGAGGACATCCTCTGGTGCACGGAGATGGAGAGGTAAACCGGCGCCGCGGTGGCGTGGCCTTTCCACACCTCCACCTCTAACGCCATTCCCCCCGTCCGACCCTCTCTCTCTCTCCCTCTCCCCCCCCTCCTCCGTCAGGATCTTCGGGTTCCCGGTCCACTACACGGACGTGTCCAACATGAGCCGGCTGGCGAGGCAGAGGCTGCTGGGCAGGTCGTGGAGCGTGCCGGTCATTCGCCACCTCTTTGCGCCCCTCAAAGAATACTTTGCGTGCGTCTAAGCGGCGACTTTCGGACCCGTCTGTCCCGGCTAGAAACCAGAGCCTCGATCCTCAAAACGTTGCCGTAGACGTCACATTATTTCTTCTATTTGAATTGTAATTCTTATTTAATTTTGTCCTTTTACCTTTTAGCAGTGTTATCGGGTGTTGATGATTTGTCTCGCGCGAGCTATACTCGGGGCTGCGCCTTCGACACGCGACGCCGAGGCAGCCGAGAGAGGCGCCGGCGGCCCCCGGCGGCGTGAATCGTGTCCGTACGGAAGGGGTCGCGGCGCCGCGGCGCCCCGCCCCGCCCGAGCTGCGGCCGTGCTTCCAGCTGCAGAGCATCACACAGATGCGCAGATCAGGGCGGGGCCGCCTTGGGTGTCCGGAGAGCCGCGTCTCTAAGAATCCAAAACTCCAGATCACATATACCTCTTTGTTTACAGTTTCTATACACAACTGAAGGTAATAAAGGTACTACTGTTATATGGTTACAACACCATGGTGCTCCAAGGTGACGGGAAACGGTCGCTGCTCGTGTGGCTTTTACAACTCTAGAGCTGTGTAAGCTGTCGCTGGATAACAAAAAACCCACGTTTTTACACTCACCGATAAGGAAATCTGTTTTGGGTCGACTGCAAGCAGGCGCGCGTCCTCTTTTATGCATTTTACAGCTTTTGTACAGTTTGTACTGGTGCTCTTTTAAATATCCCAAGCCTTCGCCGCACTCGGGCCGTCCGCCCGGATCCGCACACTGCGAGGCCGAGCCACACGGGCAACCGCGTCTCCCGTCATTGGCTTTTAGTATGAAAAGAAGAAACAAAAAGTCTGTGAAACTTTGTTTTTCTAGTTTTATCCTCACCAATGACATTACTGTACAACTGTGGAGGGAGGAGGAGGTGGGCGCCCACCTGGACAGGTAAGCCCGCCTCTGATCTCACCTCTTTACTGATGAAAAAAAAAACAACTGTCAGGTGCAAACTCTCAACAACTATGGTGCCGCTTCACAACGTTCTTCTACCTTTTTATAGCGATTTTGTGCTGTTTTGTCAACATTATAAAGCACTTTTATATGTATACATTTCTTTTTTCTTGCTTTTTTTTTTTGCGAATGTTGTTTTTTGTGAATTATTTGGTTGATGATGTGAACTGATCTACCCTCTAACACCTTCTGTGGACGGTAGAGGCTGTGCCAACAGAAGCGATAGAAGGCGTTTTGAAAGCCGGGTCGTAGGAGTGAGGGAATCCCGACCCGCCCGGCCGTCACGCACCCAGAATCAAAGAATGTCTATTTCTGTTGAGATTGTACAAAAGGAAAAAAAAAAAAAAAGTGAGGCTTTGGACTCTTAGCGATTTGCGTGGTCGTCATGGTGACAGGATCTACGGCCGCTGGTTAAAATCGCCCCGACCGTAAAGATTTGGGCTTCGGCTCGTCAAAACTAAAAACCCGGCTTGGCTTAACCAAGAGGTCAGCACTCAGCGACTGAAGGGGGCAATGAAACAGGTGTTTTCACTTATTTGTATCATATTTAAGAGTCTAAATTTGAAATTTTAATGTCATTATTTCTTAAGTGCCCTTATTGCCATCATTGTTTTCCCTGCACACCTGGGTCCGTAAGACCCCCGGTGCCTCCTAGGAGATAGTATTTGTCCTCTTCATGCTTAACATCCCTGTTGCCGTTTGTACATTTTGTACATAGTTTTTTCCGTCGCTGTTTTCTATTGGTTCTTCTGCTTCTTTTTTTTTTTTTTTTGGAGACGTACAAATGTAATTCGTTGCTAATATATATCACCATGACATTAGAGGAAAAAAAATAGTTTTAAAAAGGAGATTCCAGTGACAGACTTGGTTCAGAACCTGCTCTTAGACGTAGGCAGACGTTGTCGTACTGGTTAGTTTGTGTCAAGTGAGTCCAGAGTTAGTGTCGTGGTCTTTTCTAGGGACAGCTTTAAGGCGAATCTTCTCTGCGCAGCCCTACACGCTGGTGATTGATCCCCCTCTTTCATTTCTGATCCTCCTTTCTTTTGTTAGACTTTCAAAAAGAGGGATTGTAGTTGTCTTCTGATGGTGCTAAAAATTTTATCTAATCAAGAAAAAGTATATTTGATTGGAAGAGAAATAAACATGTCTTGACAATGACTGTTTTTAAGTTCCTTGTAGTAACAGAACGAATGTTTCACTCGTATAAATATATTAATAAAGGCATTTTAACTTTGTACTTGAAAAAATAAGGATAACAGTTAATGAAAGGTTTCCTATATTGTTTTAGACTAGAGATTGCTGTAGTAGGTGCTTATCTGTGGGAAATATGTGTGAGAAAAAAAGGTAATAACTTTTACTGTAGCATAATATGTGCTTATTACACATTGCTTTTTAATCCTACATTCCATGCGATGCCCTCAATGTTTTCAAAATGTTTTAAAATGATTGTGTTTGTTTTTTTCTATCAAAAATATTTCATTTGTACTGTTCAAAGCAGGTCAATAATTCTATATTACTGCTGACACGCTGTGATTTTTATTTTTTAATTTTTTTTTGGGATATAATCGACATGCTTTTCCACCAGATCGGTTCATACGGCATATGTAGCAGCCCCCCACCACCCTCCATACTTATGTTTAGTGCCCAGAAAGAAGATAAAGGCTCCGTATGTACTTGTGCTGGAGAACACTTGAATAAATGTACTGTTTTGGTGCAAAAAGAGAAAAAAAAAATTCCTACTCTCTTTGCTTTTTATTACGTAACCTATCAATTTATTATTGAACCTCCTGAAAACAATTTATCTGATTTCAGGCAGACGTTGAAATCTGTTTAATCTGGACTCCAGTTGCCCTTCCTTTAATTAGCACTCATTACTGATTGGTTCCAGTGCATATTGTTTGGCAGCAGCAAAAAAGGAGAGAAAACTAGTAAATGGTACTTTTTGATATTCTATTGTGGTTTTTTTTTTTTTTTTTACAATACTTGTTACCGGAACATAGCAATAAGATTATTACCTTCTTTAATCTACTAATATTGTAATTGTGTCGCCGGGTCGTCTGAGGTCAACCAGATTCGCTCATAATTACTCTCTGGGTCCAGCCTTTTTCCGGACACCCCCCTCTTTCTGACAGTGGTACGGCCCCCTGAAGATAGCCACGCCCAAAGTGGAAAGCAATTGGTTGCTTAGGCGACCGAGCCTTCGCTCAACGCGGCTTATTGGAACGCCTTTCTGTCTCGAGGCCTTGGATGCTGCGAGCTGCGTCAAGTTAGTCAAAAAATGAGGGAGAAACCGGAAACCGTCATATTTACCTATCGAATAAACGCACGTCTAATTCGAGCTCTTTTATATTAAATGTAGGACATTGAGGCGTAGTTTGTATTTTAGATTATGAACACAAATTAGTTGTTAAAGATTTAAATGTATTTGATACCTACAACCAAAGAAATCTAAAAAATTACAAAGACGTTTTCATTAAGGTGACTAAAACCGGAAGTTGTGCTTATATTTTCTTCCATACTGGACGATGACGATGCTGTGGATTGATGGACCCGGACCGGTCAGGAAGGCATCCATCTGGTGTGTGAGTGAGTGTGTGTGTGTGTGTGAGCGTGTGTGTACCCTCGGGCAGTGCCATCCGTGGATATTGTCGCGTTCCTTTCCAAGCAGAGAGCCAAGCGGAGCAGCTCATCAGAGGAGGTTGGTGTTCCTAACCACCGCATTTATTCCTTCCTGTAACCTTCCGCCGCCGCGTCTGCGTGGAATTCCGCGTCGCAGCCCGAACACTTTGTTTCCGTGCGTCTTCGTGGTGCGTCGGGGGCGTCTGCCAGGCTCACGGAAGCTAGACTCTGCACCTTTGGCCTGAAAAAGAGAGGCTTTAGGTTCACGTATGTGGGTTTTTTTTTTAACTTTTGCGTGGTTTGGGAGGGCCGCGGGAGAGCCGAGGCTCGGGAAGATGGTTTCTAGGTCCGATCCTCCCGGATGGAGACCGCTTTCTTTGTGTCAAGTGTCATCTTTTCACTGCTGTGGCACAGACGTTTTAATCCCGGGGTGTTAGTTTTATTTGCTACGTGCTTGAAGCTGCATGTTAAGAACAAATTTATTCTATAAAATGGACGGATGTTCAATGATAAGGATTTACTTTGCAAGCGTAAAAGCCGGTTATCCACTTCAACTACAACACACAGTAAAATTGCAGAGGCTGCATTTTGATCGGTTTATCCTTCATTTGTAAACAGTAGGCGCAGGTTAAGATGCTGGATAGTTGGCCTCTAATTGGGACCGCTGATGTCTTTTCCACTGTTGCTTCCTGGATCAGGTGGTCGCCTCCCAGCCTGCAGCCATTACTGCCAATTAATCAAAAGAAGGTCTAGTGATTCTGTTCTGTTCCCGTTATCAGCCATCAGATGTGCGGGAGTGGAGGAGGCAGTCAAGTTGCCGCACCCTCACACGCACACATGCGCGCAGGACGCACGCAGGATGGGCGCATCCACGTCCATCCCATCAGTGGCGTGGGAAGGGAGGGTGGAGGCTGATCCCGGCCTGTCTTTGTTAATGATGCAGAGATAATACGTTCTAAGATGTCTGGCTAAGATGAGGAAATTTGGTCTCCACCTGATTTGCTGTTTTTTATGTTAAATAATCCATTTCAGACCATAGAAGTCTTGGTTCTCTGGCAGGAATAAAACTCTTAACCTTTAACTTTACTTTGGTTGTCCACTTTATAAGGTTCAAATACTGGAATTTGGCCTATTAAATTTTGTGTTTCTGTACCTTATTATTAATTATGCAGAAGGCTGCTCCAGCGTGTGTGTGCTGGAGACCAGACTGAACCAAACACACTAGAAAAGTAGTTTTACTGGTATAAAATTCAGAAACTCAACTCGTTAACAACTGTTAACAACGACTCTGTTTTTCTCTGTAAAAAAAACTGATTTGTTGTGTTTTGGAAGGACGTTGCTTGTGTAAATCGCACGTTTGTGTGAGCAGGGCTGTAAAAATAAGGGCCACTGTTCCTCGGGTCGTGGGGTCACAGGCGCCGGCTGACACGGTCTGCTCAGCCCCTCGGCTGACGTCAGTCACAGTCCCACCGTTGGGCGACGGCGCAGCGTCGTTCTCTCTCTGCTCCGTTTGTCATACCCATCCTCTAGAATGAGGTAGACGAGGGCTTCCTTTCGGGGCCGCGGCTGGCGGACCCGGACAGAAAAGAGGAAAAAGAAGGTATATGTGACGTGCTTCTGCCTTCTCTCCCCTCAGAGCTAAAGCCACCTCATCCAGCTCAGCCATGACGCGGATCCTGATAAAGGGCGGGAAGGTGGTCAACGACGACTGTACCCAGGACGCCGACGTCTACATCGAGAACGGCATCATCCAGCAGGTGGGGAAGGAGCTGATGATCCCGGGCGGAGCCAAAGTCATCGACGCCGCCGGAAAACTGGTCCTGCCGGGCGGCATCGACACCAGCGTCCACCTGGAGGAGAGCTTCATGAACGCCACCACGGCTGATGACTTCTACAGCGGCACCAAGGTGAGAAAGAGGGGAAAATGTGAGACGCCCGTTCGCCATCAAAAAAGCCCCTAATCGCTTACAAACTCCAGATTTCGCACCAGATCCAGCGAGAGTCTCGTCAACATCCTTCCGACTTGATCGCGTCTGATCTAAAATCACTCTGAAGCTTCCCTCTTTGTCTAATTTTAGTCAAAGTGATGCAGTCTTCACTTTTTTCCCTTCTTTTCTGTTACTCCAACAAAAGTGCCACCTATTTTTAGGCTCAAATGTTGAAATGAGACCACCGATGGGATAAACAGTGTCGGAAAAACCAGGCAGCAGAACCAGGACAATGGAAAGTCTGCGGGGCTTCTCCCTTTTCCCAGCGGTTGCTATGTATTTGGGATATTTTTGCAGAGAATCCTCCTTCCCGTCCAGCCCGATTCCGTGCTCCTCCCTCGGGCCTGGATCCAGGGTGAACTAGTTCCTCTTCTGGGTCCTCGTCACAGCCTTCCAGGAAACGAGTGCCTCCATTTTTCAGCGTCTGACTAAGTGATCTAAAACAGCAGCTGCTTCCGGATGGCTGGTTTTACCAGCCTTAGTCATCAACGCGGATCATCTGCCGTAAGCGATAGACGGAGAAACTCCTGCGGTTCAGGAGCAGCGCGGTGAAGGCGGAGGAGGCCGGGTCTGTGGAACCCTGTCAGACACCACTCGTTGGCTGTATTCCTCCCTCTGGCACTGTCTCCCCGCCTCCCCTCCCTTCCACCTGCTTCACCCAGTAAAATGCAGATCAGTGTCTGTTTCCATGGATACCGGGGGGCTGCTGCAAAGGCTGCTGCAAAGGGGTGCTTTTCTTTTTTTCACCCACTCTGGGAGACAATGGGTCCCCTCGGCCACCCTCCTACCGCTGGATCTCCAGGGTCACTGACAGATGCTCGGCGAGGCGTGCGCCTAAACACACACAAACACACACACACACACACACTCTGTGGTTATTAGGAGATGATTTTACGATAATATTTGCTGGTTAAAAGGGAACTCTGGGAATCTCTCTTCCAGGCTGCTCTGGCTGGAGGGACTACGATGGTGATCGGACACGTTCTGCCGGAGAAAAACGAGTCTCTGCTGGAAGCCTTTGAGAGGTACCGCCTGGCCGCGGACGCCAAAAGCTGCTGCGACTACGCCCTGCATGTGGGAGTCACCTGGTGGGGGCCCAAGGTACTCGGCCGCCTTCCGGTGGTGTGTTTGAACGTCGGACACCCCGACCGCTGACGGCGTGTGCGCGGCCGCCTCCTCCAGGTGCGGGCGGAGATGGAGAAGCTGGTGAGAGAGGAAGGGGTGAATTCCTTCCAGATGTTCATGGCCTATAAGGACACCTTCATGCTGAGGGACAGCGAGCTCTTCCAGGCCCTGCAGCACTGTAAGGACATCGGCGCCGTGGCCAGAGTCCACGCCGAGAATGGCGAGCTGGTGGCAGAGGTGAGCCATTTTTATGGATATTTTGCTTTTTTGTGCCTGTTTTCCGAACGTCCTCTCTCCCAAGGGTGCAAAGGAAACGCTGGAATTAGGCATCACTGGCCCGGAGGGGATTGAAATCAGCAGACCTGAGGAGGTGCGGTCATCTGGATGACTAACTTTGACAAAAACTGTCATTTTGTGTCTGCAACTAACTGGTTTGTTTCCTCAGTTGGAAGCTGAGGCGACTCACAGGGCAGTTACCATCGGCAACAGGGTAAACGCGTCGTGTGTAAATATACCTTCCGAATGGTGGGAGCTGGTAACCGACTGAAGGAAACGGGTTCTTCCCCAGGCAAACTGCCCCGTCTATCTTGTGAATGTGTCCAGCACGGGAGCCGGAGACGTGGTGGCCACGGCCAAGATGCAGGGTAGGCCTTACGGTTGAAGCGAATGCTAGCTGACGCCTTTATATCCCGTCCTGTAACGCGGTTGGTACCATGTGGTCGCAGGGAAGGTGGTCCACGGCGAGACCACCACGGCCCACTGTGTGCTGAACGGCATGCAGTACTACCACCAGGACTGGTGCTACGCCGCAGCCCACGTGACCGCTCCGCCTCTGCGCCTGGACCCCAGCACTCCCAATCACCTCATGAGCCTGCTGGGAAAGTGAGACAACCGACCCCGGCGGCGTTTCTTCTGACTTGGGCGGAGATGAATGCGGCGCTTTGTCTCTTCTTCTGGCAGCGATACTCTGAACGTGGTGGCCTCCGACCACCGTCCGTTCACCATCAAACAGAAGGCCATGGGCAAGGATGACTTCACAAAGATCCCCCATGGGCTGCCTGGTGTTCAGGACCGCATGAGTGTCATCTGGGAGAAGGGAGTGGTCTGTGTAGCCCCTTTGTTTCCTCCTGCCAGCCAGACCTTTTTTCCGAATCTGATATCAGAAACATCTGCTCCGGGTCGCGGCGGGTCACCCGATCCAGTCAGATGTTGTCTCTACCCTCATGGTTTGTGTTGGTGTGATCTACAGATCGGAGGAAAGATGGACGAGAACCGCTTTGTGGCGGTCACCAGCTCCAACGCAGCCAAGATCTACAACCTCTACCCCAGGAAAGGGAGGATCATCCCCGGAGCAGATGCTGATGTTGTGGTCTGGGACCCAGAGGGATCCAAGTATGCAACCCGATCCGTCCGTCCCTCCATCGACTGGCGTCTTGTACCTCCCCTCTGAAGCTGATTAGCCTTCTCTCCGATCATCTTCTCTCCATCCGCAGGACCATCTCTGTTGACAACCAGGTCCAGGGAGGAGACGTGAACCTGTACGAGGGTCTCCGCTGCCACGGCGTTCCCTTGGTCACCATCAGCCGCGGCAGCCTGGTCTACGAGAACGGCATGTTCACCTGCGCTGAGGGTTCTGGGAAGTTCTGCCCCATGAGAACCTTCCCTGATTACCTCTACAAGAAGATGGTGCAGAGGGCAAAGGTATCAGATGGATCCAGGGCCATGAGTTACAGTAACAGAGCATTTTTCATTCCCGATCAGTAAAAGTATACTGGAATATTTCAAATTCTAGTATATTCATCCTATCTAATGATATAATTTTACCTTATACGACAGTTCCTCCCACTCCTGTAGGTGTAGGTGTGCAGATCTGCATTAATTTCAAGTATTATTGAACTTTTTTTGTATTTGTCGTCTTCGTCAGTCTCAGGCGGTGAAGCCGGTGGACCGGGAGCCGTACACGGGCGAAGTTGTAGCGGTGGCCAACTCAGGAAAGAGGGATGTAGGAAGCTCAGAGTTGGACACTCCGACACGCCCGAGCACCCGGCACGGAGGCCAGAGGGACCTCCACGAGTCCAGCTTCAGCCTGTCCGGTAAAAAGCGAGATAACGGCAGAAAAGAATCAGATAGTGACAGACAGAGGTGGGAAGATTAGGACGGATAAAAGGGGAAACGAGCAGGATCACAGCTTAATTCCAGAGTCTAGCGTCAGGTTTTGTGCCCGTACCTGCTCAGATTTCCAACCACTCATCTGTGACTCTAATTTCCGCCAGGAATATTACTGTTCCGATCGCTGCTTGCACACTAACCCTGCTCTCCTCCTGCTCCAGGTGCCCAGATTGACGACAATATCCCAAAGAGATCCTCAGCCAGGATCCTGGCTCCTCCCGGGGGAAGATCCAGTGGGATCTGGTAACCGAGGAGTCGGTTCCCACGCGTGCGAAGCGTAATAATGAAATCCCGAGGGAAACGAGTCCAAGCTTAGAACGTGTGTGAGGGTGAAAAAGTCCTGTTTTTATATTCTAATCAGTACTGTATGACCTTACTGTTTGCTGAGCAGTTCAAGTAAAATTCGGTTGTTAACCAGAGATAAAGTAGCAGATAAGAAGCCGCGTTCCATTGAATTTGGGCTAAAAGGCTGGTGTTAGCGGAAACAGGTTTTTACGACGTGATTGTTTTACCTCACTGTAAAATACGACTTTGCACTTGTATCATGTAATATTTAGATGCCTTTTTTGTACCTGATTTAACACCACAAATGTCCTCTTTCGGCCAGGAAGAATGAACCATCACAGGTTGTCACAGACAAAAGCTGCAATGAAGCACCCGTTGAAGAACATCGTAACATTTGAAATTGAATTCTTTTATTTATATTTTTTATATTTTGTGATCTGTCTTGTGTTTTACTGTCACGTTTCATCATTTTAATATGTCTCTGTTTAGTTGTTTCCTGTCACTAGATTAGCCTAATAGCTCATTTTTACAGCGTTATAATAGAATTGTGTTCCACCCCACTAAATGTGAACAAACCAGTGCTGCGAACCACTGTCATTAGTTCTTAGTTACGCAGGATTTTTTTGATATTTCTCTCCCATTTCACCCCAAACTGCCTTTCTTCCTAGAACACCAATGCCCACGAACATATCGTCCCACCGTGGTGGTGCAAATAGTATCACCGTAGGGGGCCTTCTAGCTGCTCTGATGCACGCTGGTCTGACACAGCAGGGTTCCAAACGCTCTTCTGACTGACTTCCAATGGTGCACGCCACTGTGATGCAGGCTGGCCGATCCTCGCTAACGTTCAGAGGCTTGGCTTGGCAACAGTGGAGCGCACCGATAACGCTTCTGTGATTGGGTTGTGTTTCTGTCAACGCTGCAGGGGTGCACGTGCAAAAACACCTTCATTAGTGATCAGGTCATCTCTTGGTTTTATCTCTAGAGTTCCAGTGAATCCTGTTTTACCCCCACCAACACTTCCACACTGGTGCTAAAGAGTATGTTTTCACCTTCATTTCCCTTCATCCCTTTTTGTCTTGCAGCTCTTCATCACATGATTTGAGTGCAAATAAACCACAATGAACTCTGTGAATCCTTTTTTTTTTAAACCCCAAGAGCTTCACCTTTTGTCAGTTTAATACATTTTTCACCAAAGTTTGAGATCTAAGGATTATTTTTTAAACGTGGACTTAAACTGTATAAATTTAAGTCTTTAAGTATTTGATGCTTAAGGTCCTAATGGAATCAGAGTGACTGAATTTAACCTCTCTATGACCCGAAGGAGAGAATAAGTGACAATTGTGTCATGAAAAGCATCAGTTGTCAAAACCATAAATGCCCAAGTCCCAAGAGGGACAGATTTTTGTGCAAAGTTGGTTGAAATTGACCAGTTTAATGTAAAAAGTACCAGAGGGAAGGCGTTTGCTCACCGTACAGTTGGCCTCTGAAAGACGGCACAAAAAGCCATGGGTAGAATAGAGCCTTGTGTATACAAGTTTACACTAGTGTCATATTCAAGTCACCCCTAAGCAAGGTATTTACTATAAATTTGAAAGTTTGTCTGACTGTCTGTGAAGAAAACACAATTCTTCTCATGTCTACAGAATATGATTCACATCAGAAGCATCTATAAAAGGGGCCAACAGGTAAGACTGGCGTGGGTGTCACGTCTTTTAATAACCTAAAATAAACAGTAATTTAAATGACACCTGATATACTTGTAAAACCAGCGTTCACCGCAGCTAGGGCGTGATTAAGGCATCGTGTAATTATCCCGTACTGACTTTTTGACACCGGTTTATGACACCAGGTGCTTTTTTTTCCCTTCGTCAGCCGAAGAATGACGGTCTTTTAGGGCGATCTGGTCCCGGCTCAGGCCTGTAATCCACCGAGGGGCCGGAGTCCTATTTATAAGGAGCCAGCAGCAGCATGGAGCCGCGCGCATGCGCAGACGCGCCGGGATTGTTGCAGCTCCAGACAGGGCGGCCCATCGCACCGCAGCGCACCGCGGAGGGCTCCGACTAGCACCACAGCTCCGGGGACTGACCGAAGGAAGAAAGCCGGCGTGATTCCACCGCGGACACTCCCGAAAACAGTGAGTGAGAAGCCGAGGGGACGCGAGCGGTCCCGCCGGGGTGTTTTTTTTTTTTTTTTTCAGCCCCGCGGAGTGCGGGTGTCCGCGGGCGGAGCGATCCATCCGCCGCCGATCCTTCCCGTCCGCTGGCAGCGCTGATGTATCCGCGGAGGCCTGTAGAGGGGGCCGCTAGCCGAGCGACGAGCGCCGCTGCGGCGTGTGTGTTTTTCCTAATCTAGCCAAAATGCGCCCGGGAAACGGGTGGTGCTTTTTGTTCTCGCCTCGGACCAGCAGTGTCAGCCCTCCACCCTTCCCTCCGCCCCGGTCTGCGCGCGGTCGCCGCCGGAGCTTCGACCGAGGCCCGGCGCGTTTTCAGAGAATAGATCCTCTCTTCCAGCGCGCCGCTGTGGGCACAATAATCCACAGTGTGAGACGTTTCAAGGGTTAAAGTCTGCCAACGGCCGAGGAGCCAGTTTGAATCCTAAATGTGAAGGAAAACCATCTAATTATGGATGGAAACCGCGTCGGCGTTCTCCGAATGCCCGCGTGCGTCCACGCAGGTAACGGGTGTCACCTGTGACCTTTGGAACCATCTCCTCATCTTTGTGTCTCTGTTGGAGACGCGAGGAGCTGCGGGAGGTGTTGGGAGCCCCGTCCGACATGTCGGCCGAGCCATGTGAGCCGAGCAGATGTGGGAAGATGCTCGCAGAGCGGCGGAGATCCCATTAATCCGGGCGGGATTATGGCCGCCACACATCTGCAGATTAGGGTGGTAACTAATGCATCTCGGTTGCTGTGTTTGCAGTCAAAGTCGGCGGATATCGGGGGTTAAACACAGCTGTGAGTGTCTGCGTGCGTGCATGTGTGTGTGTGTGTGTGTGTGTGTGACCCACCCCCTAAAATCCCCCCAAAACACCCGCAGACGTGACACAACCCACGACGTGGATGAAAAGAGAAATTCTACGTTGTTATGAGATTATATCACATTAGTTCCAAAGACTCTCGTCTCATATCAACAAGTAGTTTTTAGCAAATCATTTTTTCTTAAACGATACCTGACATTTATTCATTTTTTTCTTCCAGGAATGACAGGATTGTTTTGTGTTGTGTGTTGCTAAGTGATCCGTCTGCAGACCGATACCGTTGGATTGTTTTGTGTTGTTTTTTTTAGGTAGGTGATGGCAGTGAATGTGTACGCAACGTCTGTGTCCGTTGACAACCTGAGCCGGCACGACATGCTGGCCTGGGTCAACGATTCTTTGCATCTCACCTACACAAAGATCGAGCAGCTGTGTTCAGGTAGGTGCCAAACGCACAAACGCACAACCCAGCGGCGCGGAAGCGGACCGAGGCAGAGGAGGCTGATGTGTGTGTGTGTGTGTGTGTGTGTGTCTTCCAGGAGCGGCGTATTGCCAGTTCATGGACATGCTGTTTCCCGGCTGCATCCTTCTGAAGAAGGTCAAATTTCAAGCCAAACTGGAACACGAATATATACACAACTTCAAAGTTCTTCAGGCAGCTTTTAAGAGGATGAATGTCGACAAAGTCAGTCTTGTTTTAAGTCTCGCCTCTGGTCGTGTTTGGAGTCGTGTTGTGAGGATAATGACAGATGCGATGCTTCTTCTGTGTCCAGATTATTCCCGTAGAAAAGCTTGTAAAAGGGAAGTTCCAAGACAACTTTGAGTTCGTGCAGTGGTTTAAGAAGTTCTTCGACGCCAACTACGACGGGAAGGAGTACGACCCCTTATTAGCCAGACAGGGGCAGGACGTGGCCCCTCCCCCCAACCCAGGTGATCACTTTATCCACAAACCAAAGAGAATCTCAGGTAAAGTGAGCCGTTCTGCCGTTCTGCTGCACGCTCCGCCCGAGCTTTGGATGGCTCCAAACCTGGCCCCGCAAGCAGAGGCGAGCAGCACGATTCCCTCCTCCGGTCCGTGTCTCACTGCTGGCCCGGGGGGAATCGCCACGGCGACCAGAGGCCTGCAGCAGTAACCTGGGATTAACCTCTGACGCCAGACCTCCGGATATGTCAAATTCAGCTTTGCCTGTTGCCGGCCCGCCTCTCTGAAAGACGGAGGGCGCCGTCCCACTAACATGTGTCCGCCTGGCTGCGCCTCTGCGAGCGCGTTCTACTCGTCGCGAGCCTGATTCCTGTCGCCGGCCGACGGCGCGGGTGTGCGACTGGCAGCATTTAAGAAACAGTGACTGTGTGTGGTCGCATGTTGTCGAGCTGAACAAAACACCTCCGCGAAGCACTTATAGAGGTTTTTTTTAGGAGAAGGCCGTTCTGGTTTCAAGTCTTGACTAAAGCAAAGTAATATTTTCAAAGTTTTGGCTTCGAAGTTTCCCTTCACTCTAAAATTTGTGTCCACATTTCCTGGTTAGCTGACAGCATCAGCTCTCTATAACGTGCTGTAACGCTGGGCTGGCTGATGAGGATGATGACCACAGGCAGAACAGGTGTAATTCCAAGAGATTACAAACCCCTTTTCTGTGACGCTTCCTTTAAAACCAGATTATATCATGAATAAAATGATATAAATGGATGTGTTGCCCGGCCGTGCTACAACCATCGCCGTCGCGTCTACGGCCTGATGGACCGCACGGCCGTCGCTGACGGCGTCTCCACGTGTGACTGTTGCAGGCCCACAGAGGACGTCTCCCACAGTTCCCAAAAACATGCCGACACCGCAGCGCGTCCAACACAACACCCCAGCCATGAGGAAGAACCCGTCTTTGTCTAGAAACGGAGGCAGCGACGCCGAGATCATGGAGCTAAACCAGCAGGTAGAGCCATACCTCCCGCTTAGATTCGGGACTTTTATCCCCAGGGGAGAAAAGAAAAAGGGGCTTGTCTCTCTTTTTCCCAAGTTGATGGAGTTGAAGTTGACGGTGGACGGACTAGAGAAGGAGAGAGACTTCTACTTTGGCAAACTACGGGACATTGAGCTGATCTGCCAGGAGCCAGAGAGCGAACACCACCCCATCCTCAGCAAGATAATGGACATTCTCTATGCAACAGAGGTAGCCCTCCATGCTCCACCCATCATTTACAGACCTCCGTCTGCTCGAAAACCCTGTCTCCATCATTCACCCCGACGCCCTTTCTCGTCTGATTTGCAGGAAGGTTTCGCACCTCCGGAGGATGACGACCTTGAGGAACAAGCTCACTGGGCCAGGATGAATACTGATCCCCTCGCTTCCCTCCCCTCTTTAAACTCCATCTCCTCCTTCCTTTTCCTTTTTGACCTCATTTCTTTTATACTCTGCACGCTGTATAAATACTCATGATGATCCCCCCACTCGGCCTCCGTCTGCCTCCTCCTTTTCTTTCTATCTGTTCCCGACCCTGCCCTCCTTCCACCCTCTGGCCGTCGACACACTACACACAGTTACTCTGCAGCACCGCTCACGCTCCTCCCTCCCACAGCCGCAACGTCAAACGTATCCCAGTTAGAACAGCATGAACAACTCAGAATCAATTCTGGCATGGAGGTTTGTTATGGCAAACGACGAATTTTAAGCCTGTAAATATTAACGACATTGTTATTTCTCGGAGAGCGACATCTTTGCTCGGTTCGGAGTTATTTATTTGCCTTTTGTGCGCTGTGATGCTTTTAATAGAGCACAGAACAACTCTGCTCAAATGTGCCATCAGGACACTCCCAGAGCTACTAAAACTGCAACAACGGTGACTTTTGGGTAACACCTTTTAATTTATTTAACTTATATTTCTTTTAGGTGACCTTTCTGTAGCATAATTGGTGCAAAACCTACTGTACATGAATGGAAAGCTGAGGCTGTGTGAGTTCTTTCGAGCTTTAGTTTGTGTTCTGGTGGGTTTATGGCATGTGGAAACGCTTGAAGGAATTCTTTGATAACAGTGAGTGATTCTACACGTATGATCACTACTTTGTGATTATTGGTTATTGATCAGCAACATATCGGAGCATGAGAATGTTATACATTGACTGTGAATGAGTGATATTTTGTAAATGTATGTATTTTGTGTGGAGATTTTGTCTGATGTCGCGCAACCCTGGTGCATTGCAGTGAGATGTTTTAGGACAGACATAAAGAAGCCTGTAAATCTATGACAACACGGTTACTGTAGCAGTTCTAATGATTTATTCTTTAATCCAAAAGATCCTGATATTTTAGGAATTGTCAGCCGATAGATTTTCCCATATTTTCCTTCCCAGTTGTGTTCTAATCTGATGTTATTGCAGAGTCCTCTGTGTGTATGAGCTATAGTATGAAGGAGAGAACGTAGTGACCAGTTGACTGATCAATAAAATCCACTTAAACCGAGGACGTTCGTCCTTCCGAGCTACTTTTATTTTGCTAACTGGCTGTCATGTGCTCCGGAACTTACATTCATTGTCCATGTTAACATCTATAGAACACTCATGTTTTGAGTTTTGAATAAATAAACAGTTGTGACATATATTTTTGTCCTGCTGTCTTCTTTAAGTTTAAGTTCTAAAATAAATTTATACGATTGAAAAATATATATGTATCGTTTTTGATGAAAACTTTTGTTCCGGAGGTCCTCATCCGGGGGATTAGCTCAAATGGTAGAGCGCTCGCTTAGCATGCGAGAGGTAGCGGGATCGATGCCCGCATCCTCCAATTGTTTATTTTTTTGCTTGCTTTTGGATTCTAAACAGTCTCTACAAGTGAAATATTGCTGTATATACATTTAAAGGTGTGAGGCATATACGTCAATTGGTGCTGCATATTCGTCAATACGATGCTTCACGTCCAAGGAAATAATAATAAGACCAGCTGCAAGCAGAAACCTAACTATGGACAAATGCACGCAGAGATTTCAACGATCTAGCACACGAAAGTTGTGATCACGTTCATCTATCATTAAGCAAACACCCACTTCCGGTCTCCACGGGGGATTAGCTCAAATGGTAGAGCGCTCGCTTAGCATGCGAGAGGTAGCGGGATCGATGCCCGCATCCTCCAGCTGCTTATGCCTCCAGGCAGAAGGCGTCTTTTTTCAATTTTAATACCGGTAACTACACAAACATCTCCATTTATCTGACATACATCCTCCTACAGAGAAAAACCAAACCTCCACCTCATTACCATTAAACAATTACTAGATTTATTAGACAATAAAACAACAGGCACTCACAAAGCAACCAAAGCTACAGAACTATTGTTCACTAAGTTTACAATCAGATGTCCACTTTAAAATTAAACTGGATGAAAATCAGATGAGTTTTAAGTTCCTTTTGAATTTTTCCCTAATCCAACAGCACACTGTTTGGTTTACAGTAGATCAACACAGTGTTTTAACTGAAACAAATCACAGTAGCAATACTAAAGTAGCACATCCCAGATATGAGAATGAACTTGCCTTTTCCCTCCATGCTGATAATCTACAACTCAAAGGTGTCTTCTGCAGCAGATACCTCAGGCCCCCAACATCTTCTTCACCATGTAACCAGGCATGTTGTAGAGGAACAGAGCCAAAATGGCCAACAGCAGGAGAGCAGTGACGATCTTGATGGTCAGCCACCTGTACTGGTCGCACACCAGGTGTTTTGCAGCTTTAAGGGGGATGAGGAACCAGAGGAGGGCAACGTCTGGACGGCTGGTGAGACACAAAAACAGTCAGTAAACAGCAAAGAGAATAGCCATTTAGGTTAGCATTTAGAGGAGCAGGTTGCTAAAAAGCTAAGAGCAGTTGAGTATGTTGGCATGGAAGAGGAAGAAAATAAAAGCTAAATGCACATTCTAGGTAATGAGGTACAGAATCGTTTCTTTTGTTTACCGTGTCCATAAGAGGCAGGACAACAGACGGGCTAAACAATTGGATTCCTTAAAAAATTTCCCCTAACATTAAGAAACTCTTTTGCTAGCTGGTAGCTTAGGTTGCTACACAACCTAGGAATAAATCAAAAGGAAGGTAGTGATAGAAAGCAGATGGAGAGAGTATTGGCTTCTAATTGGCATGTGAAAGTGCTGGAACCCTTCTGCAGATGACTCTGCAGCAACACATCAAGCTCCCAGCATTTTCTTGACCATGTAACCAGGCATGCTGTAGAGAAAGAGAGCCAGCATGGCCAGCAGCAGGAGAGCAGTGACAATCTTGATGGCCAGCCACTTGTACTGGTTGCAGATCAAGTGTTTAATGGCTTTGAAGGGAGTGAGGAACCACAGGAGGCTGGTGTCTGGGCGACTGGAAAGAAAAAAAAACGGTAAACATGGACAGCTCTCCTTCTGAGCTAACCAGAAAAAAAGGGAAAGTTGAAGACACTTGGACAAGAAAAGAGGAAGAAAAGAACCTATGGAGGGCAAGGGGGTAAGTAGAGAACTTAAGGAAAATTTGCTTATTTTATTAAATGATGTATTTTTAAATGATGTATTTTTAATGAAGGTCTTTTGCATTTGTGAATGTATTATTTTTGTGATATATATATATTTATATATATGTTTAATATTAGCTGAAAATCCCACAATATAAAGACCAAAACATTGGTAAACGTGAAAGATGACAACAGAACATCCACCATACTTGGGTTTCTCCAGGGGCTCAGGTTCATTACGTCCCAACCCCACCGGGTTTCTCTCAGCTTCCTCTCCGGTCAGAAGGTGCAGCTCTGCCTCCACTTTCCCCTAAACGGACGACAACAATGAGTAGTGACATAACGAGCCGATCCGGAGCAATCGCTGTGCGTTTCGAAGTACCGTCAGCTCAAACTCATCCTCCTCGTTTCTGGCCACGAAAGGCCACCAGCCCTTGATCCGCTTCTGTTTGAAGATGGAGACCATGGGCATCTCGGCCTCATTGGTCACCATCTCGATGGTGCACTGCTTGGCCGTCTTGGCCCCGCGTGGAAACCGGTTCAGGTCCAACTCGATCGCACCTTTAAAAAGCATTATTAGAAAAATAAATGTGATACTGTTGAAGTCGAGCAGTATTTTTAATCATCTGGCGTGTCCACCTAAGAAGTCGTCTGCAGAGAAATGGTCAGCGTCCCACACTTGGAGATTAAGACGAGGCGGGATCTTGTATTCGGTCTCGTCCCAGGCAAACATGGACTCTTTCTTGGAGATGACGATCTTCTCCTCAGCCATGAGATAGTCGAAGGGGTAGACCAAGCGCCAGTTGAAGTTTCCCTCCCCGGTGATGGAATGGTAGTGGACGTCTGTGTCCTGCTTGTCCTCCTGCTGGCCCTTCAACCAGCTGTTACAAGCGGAAGGTGTGAGATGGAACCTCGTGTCTCTGCACAACCCCATCAAAACTATAGAAACAGAGAGCTTATTTTACCCTCGCACAAATATGTCACTTGACTTCTCGCCGGTGAAGATATCGTCGTCTTCCAGGACGACCTCATCCGTGTTCCAGATGATCACCCTGAGCTCAAACCTGCCGTGAGAAAATGTGCGTTTTGGTGAAAAATGAGCCCTCTCAGGATCGTCAGTTTTGTATCCATTAAACACACTTCTTTGGTTTCCGTGGTGAAATGTCAAGGGCGGGGCCAGGTGCGGTCATATCCTTTGGAAATATATCCACCCACATCTCAATTCTCCCCTGCGTGGAATTAAAAACAAGCAGACGGACTGTGTTTTTCCTGAGCTTGGCTCCGAAAGGTTGGCGTCAGCAGGTGTTCGGTGTGTGACTGACTTGTTCAATCCCCGGTTTGTCCGGGTGGAGCAGCGGTCTGGTCTCCACGTGTTCCGGGATGAGTTTGCACCCGACCCGTGGGATTTCCTCCCAGTTCTTCAACACGGTCAGAGCCAGATGTTCGTCTGTCCTCTTCTTCAAACCTGTGAAAATAAAACCAGTGAAAATACCAATTCTAAACAGCCATTTCCGGCAGAAACATTCGACGCTGCCCTCCTAGGGGCGAAAACCGCTCACCGTTTTCATCTTCTATCTCAGTCGGTGCCATAAAAACACGATTCTCCACCTTCACTCTGCCTCCGGGGCCATAGTGGGGTCCGTCCAGTTTGCCGTCTTTACACAGCTTAGCCAGAATTTGAGTGGGTTTCATGGGGTCCCGCCACACATTGTAACCATGGCTGGAGAAGCAAAGACAAGTAGTGACAGTTACACTGTGGTACGAATAAAAATGCCTTAGATCAGCGCAGTCTTTGGTCCTTACATGGCGTAGTTGCTGGTGATACCACACGTGGCTCTGTGTTTGCTGTAGAAACGGTTCTCAAGGTCCAGTTTGGTTTCTCCAATCAGATCATCGGTTCCCACCAGGTCCCAGTCATAGATGGAGACAGTGAGGGTGGAATCCATCGGAAATGTCGCCTCAATGTCAAAGGATCTGAAACGAGGAGGTGTATTTTTTTTTAATGAAACAAAAGTAACAAGAGGACGTGATGGGTGGAGAAAGGGTTCTACTTACTTGCCAAACAAAGGATTCAGCTGTTTGGAGATATAGTTCTCCTTGTCTTTAATCTCCGTCTTTCCCAGTTTAATGGCAATGTAGGGATCAGCCTTCCCGTTAATGTCAGCTGGATGAAGATCTGTAGCCTACCACAAACATGAAAACCCCCCCAAACCCTTTAGAATAAAATGCCTAATTCCCTCGTGAAAAGGTGTGGTGCACGTTCAAACCTACCCTGATAACATATATGCGAACGAGAACGTTAATGGGATCGTTGCTGGGAATATTCTGGAACATTCCCATGTTGGAATCATGGTCTCTTGGGACATCGTCTGATACTTTGTACATGCACATTGAGCCCTAAAAAAGAACATAATAAAATATAGATAAAAAACATTGCTGCCTAAGAAAACATGTCTTTTTTATGTGGAGAACAAAAAAAAAGTCCAGCTCATTTCTGTGCAGTGTTTGCGGAATTCATGAGGAAAAATTCTGAGTCTTACTTTGAATTTCCCGACTATTCTGTCCTCGTCTGTGACATTTTGGTCGTCGTCATCGCCACCTTTTCCCCTGAACAGGCTGAAACAGTGCAGCCAATCCTCAAAGTTGTCAAACTCACTCTCCAGTTCCTTTGGGTACACCTTGTTGGACCAACAAGCAGATTTTAGAAGAGATGTTTGAATGATTGGCTTTCGGCTGCAGCGAGGGCCGAGCACCTTCAGTTCCTCCAGCTTCGGCTTCTTCTTCTCAGCCGGTTCGGTCGTCTTCTTCTTCTCCTTCTTGCCTTTTCCTCTTTTGCTGCTTTTCACTGGAGAGTCATCAGTTTTGATTTCTGAGTAGAGGTTAGCGAAGGTGGGAGAGAAGAACACAGAACTCCAGACATGAATCCCACATGAAAGTTGCCAAAAGCAGCAGATACTGAGTACAGCAAGCATCCCAGCGAAAGGTAAACTGCAGCAGCAGCAGTTTACCTTTCAGTGGAAATACTTGGATACTTGGTGGTGGGACAGAGTCCTCTATGCAGACTACCGGCTGGTTCCTTCCTTCATAAGCCACAGTCACACCAACACATAGTTCTGCTTCTACCGTATATGTAGCCATGTGCACGTCTATTCCCAAGCTGGTGTCTGTTTTCTGTCTTTTTCCATGGACAACTTTCATGTCAAACATGTGGACAATGTGCAGAGTGCGTGTGGGAGGACAGGCAGTTTTCCCACATATGGAAGCTTGGATTCATGTCAGCATGTGCAGGGAGATCCACCCGATTTAGAAGAACATGCACATGTGCCGCTGCTGCTGCTGCTGCAGGCATAATTAGCTGCAGTGGGCCGTGCAGACAGAGCCGGAGACAAAATGGAGCGTGGCATTTTAATTTTTTTAATTAACAGCTATTCTGCTTGTCGACAGTCAAATACCTGCCAGTTGGTTAGCATACATTACAACCAGCTTTTACCTCCATCTGTGATGTCCATGTCATCTTTGTCCTCTGAGTCTGACAGAGCAGCTTCTTGGGTCTTTAGAGACTGTAGAAACGGGTCGTATGTCAGCTTCATGCGAGGAAAAGGTTGTGTTGTTTTTCTCTCACCTCTGTCAGTGTTTCAATGGATGCGAAATACTTGGACCACCAGTCCAACATGCTTTCATCAAGTTCATCCTCTTCGATGTCCTCGCCCTTCTTCCTCTTCCTCTTTTTCCCCTTTCCGTCTTTGTCATCGTCCTTTGTCATCACAGACGAATCAGGAGTAAATTTTAAACCCACCTTTCGTTAAATGAATGGAGCTGCTTACCTCAATTTTCACCACTGCATCAGAACCCTAGAGAGAATTAAATAAAAATGAATGGTTGACAATAAATTCTAAAACTCTTTGAACTGACATTAAAAAAAAAAAAGACTCACAGAGTCCAGTTTGACCACAGTTTCCATCTTTTTGAAAGCCGGCTCAGTTTCCATGCTGACCACAATAATTTCCTCTAGAAATGTAAAGAATACCATCATTTCAAACCTAAACATAGAAAATGAAGCAAAAAAAAAATGCATTTGTGGTTGTAGTTCGTGCCTGTTGTTGACCAGTTGTTGGCCTGCTTGTCTGAGCCCCTGAAGATGAACTTGCGCAGGCTGGTCACGGCGTGCGAGCCCACCAGAGTGTAGCGGCCGAAGGCCCTGCAGTCCACCACTCGGATGTTGAGCGGTGGGTGGAGCAACTCGTTCTCGGGCAGATCCTGACACACAAAAACAGAAAGACTTTGGATTGTTCTTCCAAACAACAGCGTCTGCGTGGAACTGGGTTTGTTGAGCAGAAGGAAGGATGAAATACCACTTCAAACCACTTGACAAGGGTGCTGAAGTTGGGGTTCTTCTTGTAGTTGGGAATGAGGGCGGACTGCACTCCTTTCCCAGCACATTCAATATCGACCCGAGGCCGATCCACCTGGGCCAGGTTTACCCTCTTAAGGTCCCTCAAACCCCAGAACAGAACCTGTGGGATGAGTAGGTTGGATTGTTTGGTTTGGTTGTTGGGTCATCGCTCAAACAGGACAGCTCTAAAACATCTTTACCTCAATCCTGTATTTGCTGAGGACCGGTCTGATCCCCAGCGGCACTGGCAGGATGGGACCGCGATCCATATCTGTGGGGCCATCTATAGGAGGGAGGTCAGCCTTCCCGTTCGGTCCAATCTAAGAGATGAACCAAGAAAGCGCTGAGCGGCTAACCATCCGACAGCACGCGCTCAATTCACACAGGTTACCTGCAGCAGCTCAAAGGCTGCCAGGAGTTCTCCAGCACAGCAGTTCCCACGGTAGATCTGGTAGTACTCCAACTGGGGAGGAAAACGGGGCGGACCGTAGTGCTCGTCCGCCATCTTCACCACAGGCTTGGCGAACGTTCGACCCATGAAATCTGCTTTGCCCTGAGAGCATGAAGGCAAATTAATTCCTAATTACATCCCGTAATATAATATCACCTTACTCCGCAATTTGGGGTCCATTTTCATGGTCGTATTATCAACTGTCCTGTTAGCAGGAAGAAACATGGCTCACAGGTCACATGTTTCCAAAGACATTGTTCAAATCAGAGATGAAAAGAAAAGTAAATAAAATAGAATCTTAAACCAACCAGTAAACCACAAGACAGACTAATATTTTTTGTCAAAAGAAAATTGAGCAATGACAGGAATGAGTTTAAAATCTCTCTTGCAGTTAGTGGTTACGCAGAGTCCAAATTCTTTATTTCCCACATTCAAGCACAAAATGTCACTTAAAGGAATGCAACAGGTATAACCGCTCAATAGGGGCCCCCCAGTGCTTGCGCTGGACACGCACGTTATTCCTCTTGCATGCCTTTGGAGGCTACTACTAGTGCTGCTACAGTATCAAGCCATCAGAACCCACACTCTACTTATCCAAAGGGTCATCCAAAACAAGGGCGTTATTGCCAGGAGCAAATATAGAACTCGGTCAGCAAAAACGATCTTTTGAATTTAAGTCAAAATGCCATCAAAGGTAAAGTAAAACCATTTATAGATAAAATTAGTTACAAAACACATCCTGTAGTGAAAGAAAGTGAAGGCAGGTAAATGTATTCTTCTGAATGAACGGTATCCGTCTCACCACTGTGTCTTGATCATAGAGTTCAATGACGATAATCGGAGGGTCATCTCTCAGTTCGCAGGCCTCTCCGAACAGCTCCACGTTCTCGAAAACCAGCAGCTGGTCCCAAGTCGGACACAGCGTCTCCGGCAGCACCTGAGAGCCAAACGACACCTTTCATACAGGATAGGAGCAAACTTGAAAACCAAAAATCTGGGGTGCTGACCTCTGTGACCTGACTCTGGGTCGAGAAGAAGACTCTGGCGAAAGGGTCAGACAGACCCGTGCTGTCGGCAGCAAACAGGCTGCGAGCTTGGTACAAGTGGACACGCAGCTGGAAGATCTGCTTCACTGGGGGATGTCAAATAATCACAAAACAAACAGGATTTGCGTCTCTGTACTGTAGAGTAAAGGAATACTGCTTATAAATGATGGTTTTACTCATGTAGCTGAGGCTGATGGGTGGTGAGAATGGAAGGCCGGGTCCTTTGGACAGCCTGTTCTCTTCAAACCCATTAGGAAGGCCGCTCAGGTAATCTTTGCGCTGCCTGTTCAGACCGAGCCACAGGTATATCTCTATCTTAGCCTGGACCGTCCAGCCAGCAGGTCCAAATCCTTTCTTCCCCGGGATCTTTGGTACACAGGAAAAAAAAAACCCACAGTGAGTGGAAGGGGAATCATTGTGAAGAGGTGGAGACTCACCCTCAGGAAGATTGTCTTGACTTTGCCACAGTCCTTTCCCCTCTCCTCCTCCGTAGCAGAGTAAAGGATATCTTTGGAAGGAACGCGGGCATACGCGATGCGCCTCCCGTTGCTTATCATCCATAGGAAAACGTCAGGAATGCTGTGTTGAGGCTGCCGTAAGGATAGTGACTCACAATAAAAGCACAACGGACAGCAGAGGGTGTCAACACGATGCTGCCAACCCTCACCTCGTCCGCCAGGAAGCGCAGCTTGGTGAGGAAGTTCTGAACCTGCTTGATCTTTTCCCTCACCGTGCTTTTCTTCACCTGCGACCTCATGGACTTAGCTTGTTGACCGATCGTCTCCTAAACTCACAAACAGACACCAGTTAGCACAAAGAGGACAACAACATCACAACATTTTTTCTTTTCTGCTGACACACGATTTCTAGAAGACACAGCTTCAGCCTCTCCTTGTCCAGTCTGGTTCTGCCAGACTGGTTCTGGTCCTTATTCGCCAGTGAAAGAAAGTAACTGAAAGAGGGCAGAGTCACACGCTTATTTCATTATTACTCATCCTTGGACTTCCGTAGATAGTGTAGACTGAGTTTAGGAGCACGGACTTGCAGCCCTGGCTGAGTTCCTCCAGGACGCCTCTCAGCCTCCGCTCAGGATACGCCTTCTCTGTCTTGATGACCTCCTGCACGTCGTTCAGTCCCTCCTCCTGCATCATGAAAAAAAGTCTGTCTTCAGCTGCTGCGCCCTAAGCGAGGCTCATCTAAAGATCAGCGGAGGAGAGGACTTGCCAGTTTATCTGCTATGTTGTCTATAATGTTGGCGTTGTAAAGCCTCCTTCTCTGGTCCTGCCACCAGCTCTTGATGAAGATGCATGGTTTCCTCTCCAAATAGGGCAGGTGGAAGTAGTTTCTGTGGATATGGTTCAACTTTTATCACACAAAATACAAGTTAAATGTTGATAAATGCATGGTTTTCACGGGGGAGGTTTCCTGCTCGAACCGGTCAGTGATGACAGGTTTCATAGGGGGCGTGGTCGCCACTGAAGTTACATCTCCATCTTCATCCATCTCATCCTCGCTGGAGTTCTGGATCAGTTCGGTTTCTTCTTCGTCCTCGTCTCCGGCCTCCTTTTTACCTTTCTTTGTCGGCATTGCGAGCCCATCTATCTCGTTTCCATAGTAACCTGGCACAAAGAGATCACGTTTCCGATGATGTTAATCTAAAGTGGTGATTTCAGGAGCAGCAGATGAGTTCAGGTGGGGGTCGTACCTATGGTGACCTCGAAGTTTATGGGCTTATCGCCAATCTTTCTGTCAATCATTGTTGCCTCCAGAAAAGAGCCAAAGAGGAAGAACTCCTCAACTTTCCCGGTGGCATTCTATTAAATTAAAAAAAAATATTTTAATGTTTCAGATGTACATAACACGTTCAGGATATATCAAATATCAGAGTTGTACGGACCACCCTGTGAGAATGCCCACAGTTTTGTGTGACTTACATTGTCCAAGAACAATAACCAGACACATTAATGTAAACAGTGTGTTAATAATGCAAAGGATGGGTTTAAAAAGATGATTAATAATTCAAAATAACTGCAGAACAATGGCCTGGTGGCAGGGTGAAGCAGCTTTCTCTGCATGGCTGCCCATGCGAGCGGCAGCAGCTCACCTCCGATATGTTGGGCACTCCCTCGACCTGCACCTCCGTGGAGCTGGTCATTTCAGGTGAGGACGGGTCGAGTATCTCCACAGCCAGACTGATGAGCAGGCGGGCCCTGAAGGACACTCCCTCCCCGAGGCCTTCGTTCAACTCCTGGTACTCATCCATCAGGGTGTAGGTACGAGTGGAGCCGTACATGTTGACCCAGGCGGGTCCAAGTGTGGGAAGGAAGCCTTCAAAATAAAAAAAGCGGATCATTTCCGTCCGACAGCCACCCCAGTGAAAGAACTTGCTGCCTGCTGCTCGGTGAACTCACCTCTGTCCCCGTCATTTGAAATCTTCCGCAGGTCCAGGAAGTGTGTTCCCATAGCGACATCGTTCACTTTATCTGAGTCGCGGATCTGGATCTTCATGCGCTTGCACAGAGGTGGAAACATCTCGGTGAAAATGATTTGCTCGTTCCAGATGGGCTCGTAGCAGCTCTTCTGCACTGTTGTTTTCCCCTTTAAGTATCATTAGAACAACAGATTAGCTTCTCAGGAGCAACGCAGCAGCTAAAAGCACAGATTATTTGAAAACATTAACCTTCTGCCCAGCGAACTGCACTTGGACATAAGGATCAACGAGGTCCTTGTTTTCTCCAATGAAGGCCTTCTTGACATTGGCCATGATGCTGGTGTTCATTCTGGGAAGCCCCTCAGCTCTGTAAATCTTCAGGTAGTAACGAGCCCACTGTCGCTCCGCAGGTACCCCGTCAGGCAACAGCAGGTTACTGGAAAAAGGACAAAGATGTGAGCTGTAACATCTGAGTAAAAACAGGTTCTGTGTAACCAGAAGGTAGAAAAATACCCCTCTATGTCATCTTCATCGGTCTCACTGGCCTTATGGGGGGTCTTCATGGTATCGCCCTTGGCCACAACTGAGACATCACACTTCACGTAGCCTTTACAGCCGGCTGAGATGTCATCGGGGTCAGACAATAAAGCCCACTTGTGGTAAAACTGATGTTCTGAGGAACAAATAAGAAGAAAAACTCGCCGTGAGATCGGTGTGATGAACCCATATTAAAACAGCTGACTTTTCTGTACCAGGCTGGGAGTAGATGGTGCCCACG
Source organism: Tetraodon nigroviridis (assembly GCA_000180735.1). Taxonomy (NCBI): domain Eukaryota; kingdom Metazoa; phylum Chordata; class Actinopteri; order Tetraodontiformes; family Tetraodontidae; genus Tetraodon; species Tetraodon nigroviridis. The sequence continues at coordinate 607,625 of CAAE01015123.1, forward strand.
TCCAGTTTGAAGGTTCCCACCAGCGTTCCACTACGCAGCAGATTTTTGGAGTGAATAACCTAAAAATAGCACAAGGTTGCTTCACTGGAGCAAAACGAGCATTGTTGAATGACTCCGCTGCGAGAGAACTTACAGACAGTTTCAGGATTTTGTCGTACATGACATCTGGAGGGACGTGGAAGTCGAACACAAAATACTGGAAAGAGAATTCAGGATTAACACGGTGTGACTGAGGGTGGAATAAAGTATGTGGTCCGAGTGGCCGACCTCGTTGTAGTATGGGCAGTTGGTTGATTCCTTCATTGAGGTGTATTTTTTATCTTCTCCAATCTCCACGCAGACCATTGGGTCCATGTTCTGCCCCACCAGCTGCCTGGCTTCAATCACCGTCACACTCACCTGGACGCAATCCATAAAGCTTAACTGCAGCACAATCAGTAATCTAAACCTCCTCCTACCTGGTAATCCACTGCTCTGCCAGAGCTGGGCTCCATTTTTATGTCTGGTTTTGACCTGTAACACAAAGAACCACCATCATACAGCGGCGTGACTCTTTCAAGCGCAGCTGTGTGAAGAGCTGAGCCATACTTACCTTTTGTTCGAAACGTTAGTGGTGACGGCCGTGACCGATGCCACTGACACCGCGTCGATATCCGGGCCCATTAACAGGTTCTGGGTTTCAAGGATCGCCGGCTCGTCTGGAGATGCAACATTAAAAAAATAGAAATAAATAAAAAATTAAAGTGTTGCTATTCAAACGTGTGACAGCGAAAGACAAACAAATGGGACGTTCACCCACAAATAAAGCCAGTGTGTTAGCCAAAAGTGCCTTATTGTCATATCATATTTAGCTCCGTTTACCTCCATGTCTGTCCTCTTTGTGTCCACGTTTACTGCGCTTCATTGTTCCAAGGTGCTTTCTGGAAAAGAAATACCAGAAGGTTCACCTTTTCATCAACAAGAAAACAGCCAGGGCACCCTGAAATAGCCATTACCACTGAGCTATTTTTAAATAGGTCGCCTCATATTTTATGCATGTTCATTTTATTTTCTATGCATGATCAGCAGCAACAAAACCGCTTCTTCTGTCCGCAGCACCAAACCTGTTGCTTAACAGACGGAACAGAAGGAGATGCAAAAGATGACCTATAAGACTCTTCTCCCTTGGATTTGAAGAGAACTACTTGCAAATAAGCCCAAGAGCAACTCAAAACACTTTATACTGTGTTGTGTATCTAAAGTGTTCCTTAGATATTTGTTAAAATTGAACTTTTCAAAGAATGTCTGCTATAATTCTCTGTGGATGTGTCAGTACATCCTAGATTACCCTTAAACTGAGCCCCTCGGTTTAACGATCAACTGAATTTAAACAGCATCAAATGAACATGTAGAGCAGTAAGTAGAAGTTCACAAGTTATTGTTATACTTCATTAATAATGTCAATGTTATATGTAATACAGGAATCTTTGCCATAAAAAACTTCTAAACACAGAAAAATGGATTAGCTGCTCATAGCAAATATAATCTCATAGCTATAAAAAGATACAAAAAATATATATTTCTGCAAATGCCGAAGAAGACACAGTATCCTGAAGGTCAGCAACAACCGACTGCAACTAAATGCTGTGCTTTCACCGCAGAAAAAACTATTTGATCATACGTACCGTTCAAGGATTTAAAGTTTGAGTTTCTCCCAAGCAGCTCCAGCTGGTTTTCCTTTAGTCACGTTCTCTTTCGTCACCTTCTCTTCTCATCTGAGAAAAAAATAGGACACTACGTGAACTTTTTGGACATTCGCACAGTAGCAGAGAGCAGGCTACCACGTCAAGCTGACCAGAAAAGAAGTTGGTTAGCTCTCGAAGTTGGTCAGGAGTGATGCGATACGATGATGAATAGTGCATGAAGGCTGAACCCGAGACAGGTAACTATTAGTAAGGTCTGGTGATAGACGTCACAGAGTCTCACAGGCCGAGCAGGCATAAAAAATATTAAATGTTTATGTTAACCTTATGGACGTTCCGTACTAAACATTTTTATGGTCTGATGGGTTTAATATCTGGCTAATTTGCCTCATTTCTTGTTGTAAACTCACCAAAAGGTTAAAGAAATACAAAAACTGCAATTAAAAAAGAATCAGCTAAGTACAATTAAAACAATATTCAAGGTATTGGAGAAAACTAGGGTGCACTGATTGCGTTGCTTTACGTCGCATGCTTTAACAACTTCCATTCAATGCAGTTTGAATGTCCAAGTAAACCTCATCAATAAACCACAGCCAGGCACCAAAGTCTAAAGTTGCTGGTGTCCGATGATGAGACCAACTTCTGAATTATTGAGGTTCTCCTGTCAGAGTTGCATGCGACATCCTCCACATGTGTCCCTGTTCGCACAAAAAATGACATATATAGAGAGAGAGAATGACAAGAAAATGCATTGGTTTTGTAAAAGTAGGAATATATCTACCCTAGCCGGAGATATTACGATGCTTTTTGATAAAAGATGCCTTGATACTTTATGTTTGATCGACCTGCATCATTAGAGAAAATATGGTGTTTGTTTGACAGTTTTACAATAAAAAGACGCATCCTTTTGGTTCCTGATGAGCCACAAGTGGTTGATTCTCCCGGTGACACTGACCTGACCGCTCGCCTGAGTGATTCTGCACTTAATTATACGCATCAATAACAGCTACGACAAGGTGCGATGGTGATGTCCCAGTTCCTCCGAAGTGTCTGCAGGACCGTGTCAACAATCGTGCCGTGTTACCGGTTGCATATACAGGCTGCTAACCTTGTCCTCGGAGTGTTGTTGTCATCGTATGGAGATTTAAACACTTGAAGATGTGTTCTGGTTGATATCTCCTTTTAGATATGGAAGAGAAAAAAATAGTTTAGGTCATTTGAAAATACATTAGTTAAATTTCTGCTGTTTTAGTTCACATTACAGAGTTTAAATGTCAATGTTTTAGTAATAATTATGTTTTGCAAATGAATATGTATGACAAAGGAAGCAGGCCGTTAAACTGACACCTTTGACACGATACCAACCCTGCAATCTTACCCCGCGTAGGTCTTGTTTGGCGGCCGTTTGTAGGCAGGTTATCAGCATTTTGTCTGTGCTCCAGTGACTCTGCGGGCACACCACCTGACTGTGGTGTTGCGTATCCTTGTGACACATTTTATGGGAGATTTGTTCAAAAAAAATGTTGAATGTTGTCAACAGGCAGTAAAGAAAGTGTTGTTTACTTTTTTCAATTCCTTTCTCTCTGCGTGAAATTGTAACACTGCCTTATATCGTACCAGACAAAAACCAGTTAAAAAAAAACACACACACAACCTTTTCACAAACATTCATACTGTAATGATGTAAAACCAAGTGATCTAGAAGAATTGTGTCTTTCTTTCAAGAAGAATATTGAAGAATAGCTGGGTGTGCTCACAAAAACCGCTTCCGTTCCATTTGATATTACACTGAATAATAGCGACACCTGGCGGCCACTTCTTCATACGTCACAGCGTCGCTTGAGAGTGGAGCAAAGACTAGTAAGGTTTTTTTTGTCCAAGTAGCATTTAAAACCTACTTTACCTTAACATTTAGGCGACTGTTTGTCATTGACAACCACTTTCTGATGATGCGGAATGTAGCTACGGCCATTTGCTGCCTTAATAAATATGCTTCATACTTCGTAACAGTTAACTAGCTTAGCGTTAGCTTAGCTGAAGTCACAGGTCAAAGGTTAAATGATGGACACGCTTATCAATTTATTAGATTTAAACTAAGTCAGTAGATAGAATATCAGTAGAATTAGTTCTATGGGGGTTTTTTTTGTTGTTTTTGGTGATTTTGTTTTCAACTTGATATAGATTTAACTCTAAATAGAGTTCAATTGTTGCAATTGTTGAAACTCTCTTTGATTTCGGTTATTCTTTTAGGATTTCTTTAAGAAGACCTTCATCTAGTGGTTGCAGTGTTCCATTCATGAAAGACATGTCAAGAATAAAAGAAATTTCTCCCTCGTGGAGGACAGTGACTAATGCCCTACTCGTGTATGTCACCAGCTATTACACCACTGTTGTCATGGCAATTATTCATTAGTACCATCTTCCTCCATTTCTATCTGCATCCAGGAAGCAGCGCATCCCTTCATCCAGCAGACAGCGCGGTGGGAGGTGGGGGGAATTAAAGTGACACAGCGAGATCGTGTTGAAAGTAAAGCAGAGCAGCACACAAGGGTGAGTTCTTTAACGGGGGAGTAGCCTTTTTATAGAAATGACTCACTTGACATGGAATCTGGCATTTTATTGTCCAATGCTTAAAGGAGACATAATTAGCTCCTTATTCTACTACTCTTAGCTGTCACAGAATCCACCAGAGAGGGTTTTAACTGGATGTTTGTCCTGCCTTTTTTTCTCTGCTGATTGGCACGGATGAGCGAGCAGCTGACGCAGAGGGCAGTTCCCTGCAAAATGCATTTGCAAAGCGAAGGACCCGAAGGCATCTGGAAATAGAAATTCCACACAGGAGGAGGAGGAGGAAGAGGAGAGAGGAGAGAGGAGAGAGGGGTTTTTAACCACAGAGCGTCGGTATGCGTGTCCCACTGTCGAGCATGGCCGTGCAGATGAAACAGAGCGTCGTCCCTGAAGCACAGGGACCGCTGTCCACGCAGACCGTCCAGAGCCACAGGAAGGGCAACAGAAATGACAGAATGAGAGGTTGGTGGCTTTTATTCTTCCTCAGCAGAAACAAGCTTGTTAAGCAAAAATACAACGATCGTAGATCGCAGAGGCAGTGATGACGCATTAGTGGAAATAATGAATTATACATTCCTTTTGAGAAATCATTCATGAGTTAAGATGTGCAGGAAATGGTTCAGGATCGGTACACTCAGATCAGCTCACAAACAGCGTCCTAATACTGCTCTGACCAACCATATGCTGTGGGTGTGCCACTTCTTTTCCTGTGCCTGTACATTAGTTGTGTGTCCTCGCTTCTGTACATTTGTTCTTGTTTACAGTCATCATCTGCATGAGGACTGGTCAGGTGCTAACAATGTTCTCATTCCCCTTCCTACTTATAATGGCTTATAATGGCTCTTTTATTCCCATCGGACCCCAAGGCTACGTCTGTTTGGGATTTCCAAGCCAAACTCTTTTCGATTATTGTTCTGTCATATTGCCTCCCATGTGCCATGGAAAAGAAAATCTCAGCTTTATGACCATTTTTATTACCCAATAATGTGTTTTTTTGCTCTGTTAGACAACCCATGGACAAACAGGCTTGCCTGTTCTGGCCACAATTCTGCCCAGATCAACACAGCACTTCCACGCATCAGCGCAGGTCCCCAAATCTCCTCATCACACCCTTATTGGACATGCATTGCATAAAAATAATACATTTTCTGCTTAACTTTATTGGTTTCAATGTTTGACAAGCATTATGTAAAGTCCTGTGTGTGTCCTTGTGAGTGGAAAATACTATGTTTTGGAATTCTAGTGACTAATGGACCAAATATCGATGAGAAGCTGAGAGCCGCACGAGAAAGAAGAGAGGAGCAGCTGAAGTTACTCGGTATGAGAGCCTCACCACGCAGGGCTGATGCGCGATACATTCTTACTTATCATGTCTCCTCAGCTCATCGGGACAAGAACAGGCAGGAGCGGGAGCAGCGGGCCAGGCGGTACTACGAACAGCAGCTGAAGGAGCGGAAGAAGAAGCTCCTGGAGCAAAGGCTGAAAGAGGAGAGGAGGCGTGCTGCTGTGGAGGAGAAGCGCAGGCAGAGGTTAAAGGAGGAGAAGGTGAGTAGCAGGCAAAGGTTGTATCTTGGTTCAGGGGCACACAGACATGATTTGAGTAACTTGGAACAACCTGAATGAAGGAACGGTTTGAGTCGGTGGTGCGTAAGACGCTGGAGAAGAGCCAGAGAGCCCAACAGAACCAAAACACAAGAGGACGGAAGCCCAGTAAGAACAGTAAGTGCTGATTCGCTCTGTCGTTTCTCTCTCCACGACTTTCTCTCTGTTTATAACGTACTTGCTCGCTGGAATGCCTTGTCTTCTGCTTTTGCTGCGCTTGAACCTTTGCGCTTGAATATGCCAGCTCCGCGGCGTTTGCCTCTGACAACATGGGAGAAGAACCTGGTCACTCGCCTCCTTACGCCCACATTCTCCTATCTGGCCAGGAGCAAGAGTGCTGCCTGTCAGTCAGGAGAAGAAGGTACCCTCTTCTCAACCCACTTGCTTTTTTTTTTTGCTCTTTGCAGTTTTTGATTTGTAGCTTCTACTGCCTTTAACTAACTCAGCTCTTTGATTGCTAATGCTGCTCATTTTTGCATCACTCTTCCATCACCGTTTCCACCATTGGTACCTATTTCCATGTTAAAATTCCCACGTGGCACCAATCACTGGTTCAGTTGTTCCTGTTTGTCGCCGTGCAGCTTCATTCCACTCTACCACCGACACCACCATCCTTCAAAAACCGCCATATCCCACCGGTTCAGGCCACAAGAGGCCTTCTGCTTCCCCCAGTCCCATCAGCATCCACCACAGAAAACCATCCTCCTTTTCCAGTCCCATCAACACCAACAGAAAACCACCATCTTCCTCGAGTCCCGTCTGCCGCCAGCCAAAAATACCAGCAGCCTCCTCCAGCCCCGTCGACAGCCAGCACAGAAAAGCCACAGTCTCATCTAGTCCCAACAGAAGCGCCACACCACCACAGGTAGCAGATTTGTATTTTCTGGGGGGGAGAAAAAAAGTCTTTTTGTAAGATTTTTGGACACAGTGTGTGTAAATAAATATCAGTTGTGGCTTATTTTTCTTTTTCTTTTAGATCAAACCAGCCAAACAACGAGAATCTAATAAAAAGAGCTTAAATCTTGGCTCAGGAACTCAGTCACCGTCTGCCAGCAGGAAAATCCAGCCGGTTCCGAAAGGCAGAAAAGTCTCCCCTTCGCCTGATGGGTAGGTGTCGGGTTTCTACACAATCGTCCACCGTGTGATCATGGCGGGTGTCAGCACTGAGGGCAGTTTGTGCTCCTTCTCCGAAATGTTAAAGTTCACCTCCAAAACCCATCAGCAGCCGTCCGACTCCTCCGCTGCAGCCCGAGCTCCCTCCCGTCCCTGAGGAGGACCTTCCCGTTTCTTCTTCTGCCCTCTCACCCGCTGGTCAGCGAGGGAAGGAAGTGTCAGAGGAGTGGCGCTCACACATGCCCAACAGTGAGTCAATACCCGGAGCAGCAGGAGGAGGCGGAGGTGCTCCCTTGCCTGCAAGTGTCAAACCTTCTCGTGCTTTTTTAAACCTGGATTTCTTTTCTTTCCAGGCCCTCTTGAAGGTTCAGCTTCTCCTTCAGCTCCACAGCCTCCTCCTGCTCCGAGCAAGCCTTCCACAGGTACTAAAGACCCAGAGGAGGCGTCCCGGCTCCTGGCTGAAAGGAGGAGAGAGGCCCGGCTGAAGAGGGAGAGGGAGGAGCAGGAGCGCCTCCAGAGAGAGGAGGAGGAAAGGTGACAGTTTGTCCTCCCTCACAGAGACGCTGCCAGGCCGTCACGGCAGCCGAGCTAAAATGTACGCCAACTCGCAGGCGACGTCGGGATGAGCTGGAGCGCAGGAGGGCAGAGGAGCAAGCCCGGCAGCAAGCTGAGGCACAGCATCTCATAGAGGAGAAGAGGAGGAGGGAGGAGGAGGAGCAGAGGCGAGCCGAGGAGGAGAGAGCTCAGGCCATGAGGGAGGCGGCCCTGCTGCAGAAACAGGTGAACCAGAGTTGTGAAAACCAGGCTCCCGTCCTCCTCACCCCCTCGTAGCTGTGACCGTCTCCGCTTTGCCTGTTTTCCACTGCATCAGCGTGAGGAAGAACAAGCCAGAGAGAGAGCCAGAGCAGAGCAGGTGAGGCAGGAGCGGGAATTACTGGCACAGAAAGAGGACGCTGCCCGGCAAGCGAGAAAGAAGGTGAAGCTGGAAAACATGTGCTGGAAATATCAGTACACTGTTTAATATCAGCAGCATTAATATCAACGGTGCTGCCTCATCGAGCAGCGGCAGGTTTTCACAGAAGCCGTTTTCTTTTGCAGCGACTTGAGGAGATCATGCGGAGAACCAGGAGAACAGATTCGGCAGATATGGTGAAGTTTACTGTTTATAGTTCTAAAAACAACACCGCCGTGGGGCCCTCGTGACGCATATTCAGAATCCACTGACGAGTCGCTGGCTCTGCTCCTGAAACCAACCACGTCCCTGACTAAAGAGAGCCATTCTTTTCCACGCAGAGATCTGAATCAGTGAAGGCCTTGCCAAATGAAGCCCAACCAAAGGAAAACACACAGCCTGTGCGCAGCGGGACCATAGAAGACACCGTCAGGCTGCCGGTGGGGACAAAGACGTCACAGCTGGGGCTGGCGAACCAGGAGGACATGGTGCCCGTCGTGGCCTTCAAGGAACGCAGATCCTTGAGGACTTTGACAGGCCTGGAGGAAATCCAGACCCACCAACGAGCAGGTGAGGTGTCAGATCCTGGGAGTTTGGCTCAAACCGGGAGCTGCGCTCATCAGTTTGGCTCCTGTGTGTCTCTGCAGAGGTCATCTGAGTCCCTGCGGAGCCATGGTCATCAACTCTGGTGAGGAGCAGGGACTTCTCAGAGACAGGAGGTGCTGCAGCACAGCCTGGCTGCAGCGCGCTGGTACCGCTGACACGCATGTTAATATTCCTGCCTTGCTGCTCCTTCATCAGTGTGTAATCAGTGACGTAAATATTAGGCAAGGTATTTATTTACAACTACTCTTAAGAGAGGGTTTCTGAATGAATAATTAGCCAAAAATTGGTACATGTAGACAGTGGTTTAGCTGTGATAGTCGCCTCTGTGAAGTCCTGGGAGTTAGCCACGTTAGCCATGCGCTTCTTAGTGATTCCCTATATTACTTGACATTTAAGCACCTTTTGCTTCCCAAGTGGAAGTCAGATAAGCTAGCTTCCTATATGATTTCTTATCCTAATGTTTGAGCTAGTGACAGTTTTCTGAACGCTGCTAAGGAAATTAGCCTCCAAAGAATTTGCTTCGGTTCTGTGAATTTTGATGTACGAGGCCTTTATTGCACTGACGGTTACTTTGATAATTGTACAATCACTTTTCAAAGCAAATTGTGAGGCCTAGTAGTAAGTTAGTCTGTTATAATAATAACAATAACAATAATAGGAAGATTTTAAAAAAAAAACGTACAGTGTATTTGATCTTGTAATTTAATTAAAACTCTAAAAAAGTCACATGCCATAGTTAAAATAAAGTATGTAAAAGAGAACCAAAGAAAAAAAAATCAAAATTATTAAAAAGAAATCCATACATACATGGGTGTAAACATCCGCTAAAACTAAATTATGACCAGTTTATTAGATCCCTCAGACCTGATATCTGCTTTCCACCGGCAAATTCAGGAGCTGACCCTTGACCTCACTGTTGCCCAGGAGCACTGAGAACTCTTCATCTGCAGAGGAGAATGAGAGCACAGTAGAAATGCTGATCTTCTGAATTACAGTCCCTCCAACCACCCAGGGGCATGCTCTCACCCACAAAAACACGTAATGGCTGCTCAGGTGAGAACCTAGTTGGACAGTAATGCCTCACCCTTCTTCAGGTTGGATATCGCGGCCATCGCAAGGTGCTTGAACTTCACATCTTCCTCCCTGAGAAACATCATCAAGCGCTCCAACATGTTTCTATGATGAGGTCTCAGCAGCTGGATGTTCTCCTCTGGGTGGACAGCATCATGACATTGAGTTTGTAGTTAAAAATGGGATTTATGACGTCGTCGCGTGACACTACCAGTCATTTCCAGCTTGCTGATAACGGCGACGCTGTTGTAGGACAGCCGAGGACGCTGCGTCCGCCCCGACAGCTCCACCAGCCTTGAAACTTGGTCTGATGTTATTTCTGTTGACACGCTAAATTTAAGCGGGTCTAAAAAGTGAGAAATTGTAAATGACGCAGATTGGTGGATGTTTTCCAAAAGCGTTCACAGAGAAGTGCGATTCCACTGATTCCTTTTCTAACCTGAGGCCATTATTCGATGCAGGTGCGACGTCACCTGCTGTAAGGTCTCATCTGACAGGGCTGGAGACTGAAGGGCCTCGAGGAGCCCTAAAAAACACTGGCTCTCCATCGCAGCCTAGACCGCAATCGTTTCAGTTAGCATTGTTCCAGAGCGTTAGCCTACCTTGGGTGTCAGGCACACGCGAGCCAAGCATTAGACCCTCGTACCTGCTGACCGATGGAAGAGCTGCACAGTGAAGCCATGATCTCGCAACAGTGTGCGACTATCACACACCTGGATCTGTTGTGGTGAAGAAGCAGAGCGATTTCTTCCAGGATTCCCTCGCTCACCAGGATGAACTGGGAATTAAAGGAGGGCCGAATCAGTGTTGGCTTGTTACCGTTTATACTCGCCTTGGTTGACCCGAAGCGTCTGGTCGTACATTGTTTGGCGGGTGTGCAGACAGGACGGACAGCAGAGACAGAGCTGGCTCCGGAGACGAGGATTTCATCAAGGCTTTCAGGGGCGACACGCAGTCTAGCTCCATCAGCTGATCCTGTAGAGCCACTGCAAAAACAGTCATTTTAACCTTTAATTTTAGCTGTACCCAGTCTGGAAGGCTGCGTTTGTCGGAAATTCTTTTTTTTGAGGTTATAATTACCGTTATCTGAGAGAGTTTGCAGGCATTTGCAGGCTTGGGATGAATTCTAAAAGAGGGATAAATATAATTCTAGATTTGCTTCGACGTTTCCATGTTCGTCAGCGTGCAGTCAGCTCACCCTTTCTACTGAAGATGACATGAGAGTCAGAAGGGACTTTAACAGGAAGCGACCCCCGACGCCCATCAACTTGGAGCGGTGCTCCCGGAAAGCAGCGACGTTGGTGAGAGCAGAGCAGCTGTAGAACTGAACCTCCGAATCAGCCGACTGCAGCAGGGGCAGCAGCACGGGAATGGCTCCTGCTTCGCACATGATCCTCGTGGAACAGTCTGGGTGGGAAAAAAGGCATTATTTGGTGTTATAAAACACGCACAAGGCCTGGAACGTGGAGGCGGAGATATCTCACCCGACTGGGTGAGATGCAACAGAGCCCACGTTGCGTTGCGCTGGACTCCTGAGCTGTAGGACTTTGCCATAGCCAACAGTGGCCTCACCCCATCTACCAGGAGGGCCTCCCTGCTTGATTCTAGAAGAAGAAGAAAAGGACATTTTCTGAAATCAATAAAAGTGATTCATGCACCTCCGGGCTCTGCGCTCACCTGCTGAAGTCAGCACGGCCACACAGGCGCACGAGTGACACTGAGCAGCCACGTCAGTGGACTGGAACAACTCCAGCATGGGCACCAGCATCCCCAGTTCAATGACCGACTCTCTGCACGCTAGAAATTACAGCCACAATCACCTGATCATCCCATCATACACCCAAAAGAGAACGATCGGGCGGCTTGATTTCCTTTTAATTGTAACCTCATCTTACCCGCATTCTTGACCAAGAGGTTCACCAACGAGAGACAGACGGTTTTCTGCACATCCAGGTCATGTGATAAAAACAAGGCCATGATCGGCTGCAGGAAATCATCTGGTAAAGACGTTTTCACTGCAACACACATCAGCGTTGCCGTGACCCATTTGAATGAAGCTTGGTTTGCTGTTACGATCACACAAGAGATAGCGTTCCCGTTCTATTCCAACACAAGAATCTCAACTGCCATTTGTATGCAAAATATGAGGTTTACCCGAATTTACAACAAGCAGAGGCCCTAGCTGAGCTGCATGGTTTGTTTAAATTAGTAGACCAGGATAATAAAGAATAATACACCAGGGATGAAAACATAAAAACAAGTATCCCTTCAGTGTGGCTCTGAGGTCCCCTAGGGCTGTGGGATAAAAATGAGGATACATTTGCATAATACTGGCTGGATCCATTAGGAAGATTATCAGCAGGAAAGTCTTTTCTAGACCTTTCCTACTCACAGTGAAGACTTAGATGTAAATAACACAAGGCTGCCATCATCTGTTCCTCTGTGTTTTTAGAGGTTGCAAGTCTGTTGAGGGCCTGAAGAGTTTCCGGGTTAAAAAGTTGATTTTCAGCATCTGACCGGAGAAACAGACGATTAACATTTCACATGCAGGCTGGTGATGTCATTTCAGTTCATACTTTACCAGATTTCGCAATGCTTACGCAAGTCTTAAAAAAACAAAGACAGTCTGTCTGTATCCTTTTTTGTCCACATAATTGAAGTTTACCAACAATGAAAGTCAACAGCAGCAGTGCATTTACCTAAGAGCTGAACTGGCGTCAGTTCCTGAGTCATTCTTCTAATTAAACGCTTCTCGGGCGCAGACCTAAAGCAGCCACACTCCAGCAGCTCTCTGCAAACCTCCCGGACTCTCTGCCCGACATCTCTGCAAAACCTCCGCAAACACGTCGCAGTTTGTTTGATAAGCCTGGAGCAACGCTCGCAGAAGCCCGACGCCATGGCCTCATACCGAGCAGAGATCCCGTTTCGCTGTTCACGCCTGCAACCTGTTGGCTCCGCCCCCCGGAACTTCACCTGACCGAAAGGTAAAGTACAGGCGGGGTTTAGAGGCCATTATATATGCCTAAACGAAATATTACAAAACAAAGCAAAGACTTTATTAGATAAAAACAACTAAGTTCACCATCGATATCTTATACAATATTTTGTGCATTTCTCTTTCTATTCTTTTTTCAAAAAATATACACAATTTTTTCCACAGATTAACGTTATTTAAACGGGTAATAAAATTAAATGGCATTTTTAAAGCTGCGAATAACTTTAAGCGGACCAATCAAATGTCCGGATCTGTTCCGTCAGCGTTTCGATACGTGAAATACAATTGGTCAATCTTTCTCAACGTCATTAAAATGGCGGCCAAGCCCCGCCTTCCTGTTCCGTTCTTCTGTTGTTGGCTTGGAAACGGCGTTGTTGATGAGGTTAAATATGGCGCAATCACTGCTCGTTTGGGTCCTATAACAACAAATATTCTTCGTCGCTATCTTCTGATAGAGTTTTAAACAAACTTGTCTGGATTGCGCATCTTAAACTAGTTTAAACAATATCATGTTTTAACGTGTCGGCGTGCGACCATGCTAACGGTGAACAAGCTATCTAAGCTAACGTAGTAGTGCAAAATTTCTTACTGGTAACCGCAAATTTTTAATTATTAAACCATCGATTAGAGGAATATAACCCCTTTTTGCCATAGAGTTTTTAGAAGTGAGCGAAACGTTTTACGCCCTAGCTTGTATTAGTAAAACATGAGACGTAAAACCCTCGCATAATCCTTGTTTTTATTATTAGAATGCAAAACATCCTCCCAGTATTGCTGTTATTTTGCAAGCAGAATGAAAAACATTGCGGGGCATAATGCCAGCAGGTAAGTAAAATTACTAAATACTGTTTGTTCTTTTTTTCCTTTCTATTCTATTCATTTAAACATGACCAGTTGGTCGTTTATAATTTATTTTTTCTACAGGTGATGGTGAACACCGGGCTAAATCCCAGGAAAGATTCAATCAAGTGTTCAGCAAATATACTGATGCACAAAAGAAAAGGAAGGTTAAAAAGAAAAGCACAGAAACCCAGGAGGCTATTGTGGTAAGTGATTGGGGTTGTGTGTAGTTATTGAAACTGTTCCACTGGCTTAACATTTTTTAATATCATTTTTAAACATATTTGCAGAAATTTAGGTGATTTTTTTCCCCCTCTACTTATAGTTGCAGAAATTAACAAAGAGTCTCAACCTTGAGAAGGATATAGAAGATGATGAAACCATCCTCCAGAACACATTTCAGCCTGAACAGGGAAGCCCTCGCTATTCCAAGAATAAACGAAGAGAGAAGGAAACAGCGGAAAAAATCAATATCGACAACCAGGAGGACCTTCAGACTTCAAAATCTAAGAGAAAAAATAAACGTGATCTTCCCCCACTCCCGCTATCCAAGAACTCTAGCTATGTCCAGGAGGATGTGGATGCCGCCAAGTCGGAGGAAACTCCTGTAGACAGCGGAAAGGGAGAAACACAAAAAAGTAAGAAGGGGAAAAACAAGAAAAGCGCTGAGGCCAAAGTGGAGAGTCAAGTGGAGGATCCCGAAGACAGGCTGCAGTACGAATACCTGCAGCAGATCGCAGAAGATGACGCGAGGGCTTTAAAGAAATCCCAATTAAAAAGCGAGGAAGAGAGCGCTCTCTCCCAGACACATACTTTAAATAACGATGTTGGAAAGAAGAAGAAGAAAAAGCTCAAATCTTTAACCACACAATCAGAAGAAGGGTACGTGTTTTGTAGTACTGTGATATAAAACATATAAATCTGCATTCTTGAAGCACTCTAAACCTGTAATATTTTCTGATCCAATAGAGATCAGCTACAAGATGCTGATCAGAGTGCTGATGTAGAAAATGAAACAGAATTAAAAGGGAAAAAGAAGAAGAAGAAGAAACATCGTGAGGACATATCTATAATGCAATATTCATAGATATTTTTATGCTATGTTGTGATTGTTTTTTATTGAAATTATTTTGCATTTTACATTTTCAGTTGAAAAAGGCACCAGCAACAGTGAGTGCGAAGAACCACCGAAACCAAAGTTTGACGACAGCCTTGTGCTGGGAGTGTTTGTCCATCGAACAGATCAGCTGAAGAGCAACCTTTTGATGTCACACCCGATGGTGAAGATCCATGTTGTTGATGAAAACACAGGATACTACACCAAGAAAGAGGACAGGTGACAGCTCTTTTATCAAGTCGGTGTATTTCCTATCCCAAAATTAAGTTTTATTGTTTTTGTCTGTCTCCCGGTAGCCAGCGCCCAGTTTCCTCGTTTTATGAGAATGAGAATGTTGATCACATTCTTCCCATCATGACTCAACCGTTTGATTTCAAGAAGTTTCAATCTGTCATTCCCGAGTGGCAGGAACAGATCATCTTCAACGAACGCTTCGGTTATTTTGTTGAACAGAGTGACCATAGCCCCAAAGTTTTGCTTTTCTTTGAGGTAAGAAAACCTTAATTGGACAGTTTGTCCATAGTCTTTGATACTATTAAAAACTGCCTTGAATGTTCTGAAAAGATCCTGGACTTCATCTCTATGGAAGAGGCTAAAGCCAACGTTGATGTTGACGAGCACGAGCGAGGATTCCGAAAGATTGCCTGGGCCTTCCTAAAGGTAATGGTTGCAGTGGCATGGCCATGCAGAGAGGAAAACTTTGTTGCCTTCAGCCGCTTCGTTAATCTTTCCATATCTTTGCTCTCTGTCCTCCAGATTGTTGGCACGAACGGTGTGCTGAATATTGACAGTAAACTTCGCCTGCAGCTTTTTTGTCCTCCGCCTCGGGCGAAGAGACAACCTAAAACAATTGAGGTGTTTGAGTGGTGGAGGATGTATCCCAGGACCAAATATCCATCCACCCTTTATGTTACGGTGAAAGGCATCAGGCTTCCTGAACATGTAAGCAAGGCACTTTATCCCATTTTTAAAACTCTTTTAATTCTTCAGCTTTCATTCTCATTGAGGTGACATAATTGACACTGTTTGGCGTTGCAGGTAGACCCGAGTATTCGCTCCATGATGGCACTGCAGGAGGAGAGAGGAAGCACCACCTATGGGGAACTCCAGAATGAAATCACAAAGAGAAGCGTGACACAGTTAATGGACAGCAAGCCACCCATCCTAAAATGGAGCAGGCTGCCAGGTCAGGTAAGAGCAATCTGGACTTTTTAAATTCGTTTTGCAGAATGAAGCTCGCTTACTATTGGGAAGCTAGCTTTAACAAAGCCTTTCTGTTGAAGGTCTGTCGGATTCCTAATAAACCCGTGCTTTCGTTCCGCGGTGGCCAGCTGGGCTGCCTCACAGTGGTCTTCTCTCCTGCTGGGACAATGCTGGCTGCTGCCTGTGCTGACAGAGATTCTTTCCCTGTTGTGGGTAGGTGATGTCTTATCAGAAAAAAAAAACCCACTCACAGCAGAAAACAAATCACAGTAGACCCCTGGGTGTGACTACAGAGGTCTGCATACTTTATTTGATTCTCATTCATCTGTTTCAGTCTATGAGATTCCATCTGGGAGAGTTTTAACTGCCTATAACGGCCATCTTAAAGTAGTCTATGATCTCTGCTGGTCCAGCGACGATCGCAGTCTTTTGTCTGCCTCATCCGATGGAACTGTCAAGTAAGTTCCTTTTGCTGCATTGGAAATGTAATCGAAGACATTTTGTGTGTGGCGTTTAGCTCCTCCTGTCCCCTCTAGGAGGAGTCGTTACTCCATATTTCCATTAACTCGTCAGCGCTACAGCGTGTTTTTGCCCCAGGTGCTTTGAGAGACCAGATTCCATTTCTTCTCTGCAACACATTGTTTACATTCTGTTTCCTGCTTCCCAGAGAGTGGAATGTGGACAGGCTTCTCGAAACAGCCCAGAAGGTTCTCCCCCATCCTTCCTTTGTGTACTGTGCCCGGTATCACCCCATAGCCCGGAATTTGGTGTTCACCGGTGGCTATGACGCCGTGGTCCGAGTGTGGAGCCTCGATGTTGATGAAGTCAACGGCCAGTTGCTGGAGGAGTTTGACGGCCACTCCAGTTTCATCAACACCCTCTGTTTTGACACTGAAGGTATTGAATTTACAGTAAATACCAGGAGGTTTAGTGGTGGTAAAACTTGCTATATTACAAGTTTGGAGTCAGAGTAAAAAAATATGTACTCTGGATATTTTAGCAGAACAAATTTTCTGTGGTTATATTTTTTTTGAAGCTGGTAAAATGGCTAAGCAAACAGTCTCTTTAAAGCTTTTGTTCTTTTGGGTTTTCATTAGGAAGAAGAATGTACTCTGCAGACAGTACAGGCCTTATCATTGTGTGGAAAACCTCTGTGATTAATGACCAGCAGCTTGAGCCATCTCATCAGTGGTCTATAGACACGGTACGAGATCTGACAATGCTTCATTTTTAAATTTTAGGTTATATATCATTGTGTTCTGACAATGCAGCAAAACCTGCACAATGGCACACATACTCTTCTAAAGTGGGCGTTGATCTGTACAGCAAGATCCAGATTAGTGTCTGAATGTCAGGTGGGATGTTGTGAGTCGGTCTGCATGGCCTAAATGTCATTAATTTTAATGTTTTCCCTGTCCAGAAAATTAATGAGAAGGACCTAAGCGGCGTCTCCATCAACATGCTGCAACTCCACCCGAATGGGCGGTACCTACTCATCCATGCCAAAGACAGCGTCCTGAGGATGATGGATTTGAGATTGTGAGTTAGATATTTCACTTTTAAAGATCCATTGCTGATTCTTAGCTAACTCCTAGCTTAGTTAGACCATTATGAGTTTGATTGGGTAACCATTCCTCAGTCAGATGGCGTTTCTTACATTTAGTTGTACTGAACATGGTTGATGCCACGGTTACAGTTAAGTATTTGCTCCATCAGCCTGGCTGTGAAGAAATATACCGGAGCCACCAACTACAGAGAGAGGATCTGCAGCACTTTCACGCCGTGTGGGAAGTTTATCTTCTCTGGTAGTGAGGATGGGATGGCCTATGTGTGGAACACAGACACAGGTGAGGGTGAGGACAGGGGCTTGAGAATGTTTTGTGCTGTGACTCAAGCTGTGCACATCTCTCTTGAGCAGGGGATGCAGTCGCGGTCTACTCCGAGCTCTGTTATTCCACCGCTCTCCACGGCGTGTCCTTCCACCCTCATGAAAACATGGTTGCTTTCTGTGCCTTTGGGCAGCGCCAGCCTATCCACCTGTACCTGTACGATCGCAAAGGTTTGTTCAAAAGCAGTTGGTCTCATTTCCCCATGTGAGACCTGCATCTTTCATCAGCTGTGCTCTATCACAGCATCCCAGCTGGAGGTTCACAGTATAAAAGCAGCATCAGCTACAGATTTCAGGACCGTCGGAAATACATCTGGAAATCCAACATTACTGGACACGTCTGCTGCTTCGGCCCTGGACCAGTTTGCCCAAACAACCAGGCTGGCCTTGAAAACAAAGTCCATTAAGGAGCAGCTGGATTCAGTGCTTGTAATTATCTATCCTCTGGCAGTGCTGTTACCAGGAAGTCAAATCTGCTGTATGAGTTACGCCGTTCATCTGCTCATTTGTCCATTTGTCACTGATTCTAGGAAGCACATCGAACATCTTCATTTTCTGGATCCCCTCGTGAACAAGGTAGGGATCCTTTGTATGTTGAAAAAGGATGTGCTGCAGATGAACTCATCTCCTGCTGTTGTCTGTCTGTGTGTGTGTGTGGGGGGGAGGGGTGTTTTGCAGATACAGCTGGGAGGACTTTAACCTCAGAATCTTGGCACGGTGAGCTTTTGACACACCTTTTTATGTGTGACACCACAGGTGTTGTTACTTGTGTTCTTGCCCTTGCCTGTACTCGGCTCACCAGGGCCCCCTCCTGGAGCCCTGTGGGGGCGGGGCACGATGGCAAAGGGGCCTGGTGGCTGGATGCCCGTGGGGTCTGGCCAGGCGTGGCCCCAGAAGCCACTGTGGGACTCCTCGTGGAAAATTGATGTCTACAACAAAGTAGTTGATGATCTAAAATGCAGTATTTTTTTCTCCTCAGTTGGGATTCAGCTCCCCTTTACCTCTGCCATCGCTCATGTCACCACACTCCAGACTGCAGTGGTCCGGTTCTCAGGCAGAGCAACTTATCCCTCCGGCACCTCTGATCGCTCAGAACCGTGAGTGGCTTGTTCGGTTAATCCCACTGTTATGCCCTAATCCACTGAATAGCTTTCCCTGTTGCGCTGCGATGGATCGGGGTTGAATACTTTCTAAGATTATGGGTATACAGTTTAGAACATGCGGGTCTCTTAATATGTTCTCCGTCCACAAAGACCCAGACGGACCGCTTTTAGTTTTCACCTGTGTTCGTAAGTGATTAGACTGCAAGGTTCTTCCACGTTAAAGCTGCGGTGTTGATATTCTTTGCTGTCATTACAGGCGGGTTCAGTCCGCTCAACCAGCACATTAAACGAGCCTCATCCCTCAAATTACAGTTGGTGAGTGTCCTTTCTATCGTCCAGTCGCATAGCAACAGAATTAAAAGCCTAGCAAATGCGTTTAACTACTTGGCGGTGAATGTATTTCTCTTTTCCTCTCAGAGCCTTTCCTCTGACATTTCCTCAGGCGTCCACCCAGAGACAGATTCTGCCTCTGCTCAGCCTCTGGTGAGTCTTGGCTCCGGCTGTGAAACCCCATCTGATGCTGCGTACTCCTGACACTCGCATGGTCATGTTTCACCACCCCCTTCTCCGATTCTCCTCGACTCCAGGTTGTTGCGCTCTACGATTACAACGCTAACCGCTCTGACGAGCTCACCGTTCGCCGTGGCGACGTCATCCAAGTCCTGTACAAAGACAACGAGAGCTGGTGGTTTGGCCGTCTGGCTAATGGTCTGCAGGGATATTTCCTCGCTTCTTATGTAGCGGATCAGAGTAAGCTGGTTTTATTTTCCTTTACCAAACAACAGCCCTCGTGCAAAAAATATATATTAAAAAAAGGTGATGCCAATTTTTTTTAAATTTTCATTTTATAGGAGATTTCAATGAAGAGACAAATCAGTCGGCAGACACACACGCAGCTTTGCTTGATGGCAGTGTAGACAGGTCAACAGCTACAATGGTAAGAATTTCATTGTTATTATAGGGTACATTTTGACGTTTTCTATTGTTATTCTTGCCGTTTTATGTCTTTGCTTTTTCAAGCTCTCAGCTACAGCGAGTTTCTCCGCAGAACCCAAGTCTGACGCTGATTCCGAGGCTGCTGGCGCCAGGTTAGCAGCAGAGTTTCTTGCTGGATAAATTCACTTTAATCTAAATAATAATGACTATAAACTGTGGTTTTCCTCCACAGAGCAAGGAGGAGGAAGAAGGTAAAACAGTCCAGCATCCCTGCAGCGTCGCAGCAGTCTGTGCTCTCAGACGCAGAGTCCACCAGGATCAGGAGGAGGGCCACATCCACACCCAGACCCCTCCCAAGAAGGCCAGTGGGCCAGACCAACAACGCCTTTGAGCCCGATACCTAGACATTCAAGAAGGTTTGCTTTTATAGATTTTTTTAGAAAATATTTAAATAAAAATACACATTGTAAACATATTTAATGCTTTTTATCTCTCACATTAGTAGTAAATGTTTAAAAATGGACAAAGCATATACAAATATGAATTACACTGAAAAGGAACATTAAATTGTATTATTATAATTGCTGACATCGTACCACTTTGATTTACCTTAATCTGCTTCAACCTTCGTGATGCCTAATTCGTGTGATGCGTAAAAGGCCTCTGATTTTCATACTGATCACATTTACCACAAGTGAAACATAGTAGTAAATGTACAGTATAAAAAATAGTCTCAAATCATCACTAGTTCTTTTTCAGGCAGCACAACCTCCTCAACATTGGTGCAGCGTTAACATTCGGTCAGGAGAGGTGTAGTTTCTTCCGTCTGACTGCTGGCTGGTGCTTGCCCAACACTTTGATTTAAGAAAAAAAAAATTTGTTTTTCACCCCATCAAGGAATTCAAGCCATATCCATTTTTTAAATAATCCAATTTACCTTTGCCGCTGCGGCCGAAAGAAGTAACACAAGGCGAGTAAAAAGGCCTGCGAAGAGTTCAGTTAGTTTATTCTCTCTTAGTTTATCTCTGGTGATTTCAGACCTTTGATGCATGCCGTGAATACAGTCACCTACCCCTGATACCTGATGACGTTAGTGATCATCTTGATAAAGGCTGAGAGAAGCCGACTCACCCCCAAAAGGCCCAAGGTCCCCTGGACTACAGCTGCCCACTGGAAGTTGAGGTTTTGTGTGATCAGGCCCCCCACTATTGGTCCATAGAACATCCTTCAAGAGCAGAGTGATACACCCCGAATGGTCACTGACACACTCACACCGAGCCTAATTATGTCAACGTGCAGGTTTCAAGCACTTACCCGAGGGACCAAAACGCTCCAAAGAGTCCAGACACCATTCCAAGAGTGCTTAATCCCTCCTCATATCCAAGGTCACTGTAAAGAAAGAGAAAAACAAAAACATAGAGGAAAAAAAACACCCTGCTTTTCCATGTAAAAAGAAGCAGGTGTGAAAACACTCACTGTGTGCATGTGATGATCTCTGGGAATGTTGGGATTGCTGTCATGCCCAGAGAAAATCCAATCATAGCAAGCATGAGGACCAGCAACCACAGATGACTACACGGTAAAATAATTAAAAAAAATAGTTAGGCGCAAGTTTTTTATGTTCATTGAGGTTTTAAAAACTGACAATTATTTACACTGAAAGAAATTAATGTTAAATTCACTTGGAAATGTTGAGGAAGGGCGCCGGACCCAGAAACCAGAAGCCAATCCCTGTGGTGGTTCCACCCAACACCATGAACCAGCTCCTGGTGGCCTGAAGAACACAACACACAATCTTCATCTGGTCACAATAACCGGCTCTGCTGTTCCACTCACGGGATATTTGTCAGTGAGGTAGCCCAAGAGCGGCGAGGCCAGACAGTAGGGTAAGGACAAACCCAGCATGATCAGCCCCACGTAGCCCGGAGACAGACCGAACTGCACCAGGACAGAGAAAGGGAACGGTCACACGAGGAACAGACACGGTGAGGAGACCTTCAGAACGCAGAGTTTTACCGTATCAATAGCAAAGAGGGACAACGTGGCATCCAAAAAGCCCAAACCTGCACTCAGAGTGAATATCACATAACAGATCAGGACTATTTTCATCTTTGTTAGAAGCCGTAGGAAGGAATCCTTGGAGGGGTCAGCTTCTGTTTGGGGGCAAAAGCAGAAGAACCAGCTCAGGTTTAGAGGTGACCAAAAGATAAGAACATCGGCAATAAGGCTGATTTGACTGTTACCAATGACTGGCAAGACGTATATGTTGAAAGGAACCATGACCAAGAGCAAACATCCCAGAAGCATAAACGGGACTTCGTATCCGAAAGACTGGTAGAACCATCCTCCGACCGGCGGCCCCAAGATAAGACCGAGTCCTGTGAAAACCTCTAGACTACCCTGAAGAGAGAGAAAGGTGATTAACTCATTAGTATGTGTGTTTATGTAGATGATGTACACGCTATATAAGAGCTAATTAGGTTCTAATAATGGGACAGACAAAATAACAATAGTGCGATTTTTGTTTGTTCCCCGTGACCAGGAACATTCCCAGGGCACAACACTCATCTGGACTCACCAAAACAGTGGCCACATTGTTTGGGAATATTTTTGCTGTCATGGCGAAAGAAGAGGTCATGGCACCGGCGAAACCCACAGCGTCGATGGACCTCACGATGAAGCACAGGGTGATGAACGTGGCCCCGGCGGGAACTCGGTTCAGTAATCTGCCACCGAGCAATGAAGTTAAGTAAATCAGTTGAACTAAAGCAGATTAAAATGTTTGAACAATTCACATTGTTAGTTTTGGCTCACCCGAACAGAATGGTGCAGACCGAGGAGACGAAGAGACCCATCACCAGCATGAACTTGGCGCCAATCTGGACTATCTGATGGCAGCAGCGGACAGAGCCAACATCAGCCCGCAAGCGCCACCAAATATTGAGGGTCGGTGCTGTACACTTACATATTTCCCCATAACCAACGAACCAATCAAGTTGCAGACAGCATAGCAGCCGAAAATGAGGCCGATGACGGTCTGACTCGCTCCTTTCTTCACTGCCTGTAGACAGGTATATGAATGTGGGCTGAAAAGTTCTTTCCATTCTTTCAAAAGAAGAGGCTGAAAACTTCAAGGCTCCATCCATCCTCAGAAGCCCCCCAAACCACAAGTATAAGTCTGATTGTAAATTACACAGCCTCCTTGACCAAAATTCTCCCCCAAAACAATAAACCATCAAATATGTATTTATCCCAGTGTTAATCTTTAACTTGTAATTGATAAAACAATGAGTCAGTCTTTCACCAGCCTTGGGGGTTAGGGTTTCCTGTTGCCTATCACATGATTATTGATTCCCCACAGAGAACACAGGGAGAGGAAGATGAGGGGGGAAGTGATTTTTACGACGTCAGGAGAGCACCAGCGACACATGACTGGGGTCTCGGCGTGTCATCCCACCACGACCTGCTGGGTTCGTACAGCTTTACTGCTGAAAACCACTGGGAAGTAAAAGCGCTGCAAACTCTGTTAGTGCACTAAAGGTCAGGAGGTCAAGCAGGGGGTCCCAAAGATGCCACAAGTGTTGTCCCACCCAAAAACTGAGATTAGCCACCTGGGTGAGCCTGCAATACAACCGCTTGGTGATTGTTTTCATAGATGAGTCACGTGGGGTGAAAGACCTGAACTATTAGGTGTATTTGGCAGATTAGAATCCCACCTTTTTGGACGGTGATGTTGCTTTTCTGGAGCTTACCTCGTTCGGGAAGAATGGGCCCAAGATCGAGTAGCAGATCATCGAGCTGAAGTTGACAGAAGCGATTGATATTAGCGTGAGAATCTGCTGTTTTGTCATCTTCTGCGGAGCCCCTGCCGTGTCAGGCTCTGTCATCAGAAACGGAAACAAAAGTGACCGAAACAGTTTCACATAGGAGGGAAAGTCCGTTTTTGCCGTCTAACGAGATTTAAAGTACTCCGACACCTGTTTAAGGCAGAGTATGACGTTTAGGACAGCCACCGACCTGTTGGCTGAAGCTCATGGTGAAGGTCCATTTTCAATTCTTACGCACTCGTATCCAGTCTTCGGTTAAAAAGATATCAATCCAGATGGAGCCATATTACCAGCACGCAGAGGAATTGGGAATTGAAACACTTTTAAAGTGTGTCAGTCAGCTTCTCAGTGGTCTTCCAACACCGCCGAGCCCGGAGACCAGCGATCATCCCTGAGACCGCGTCAACGGCTGAGACGACACTGGCGTCAGTTCGTGGAGGACGACTTCCGTTGTTCTTCAAAATAAGTGCACCAAGACGCCATTGATCCCAAACGGAAACAACTGGGCAAAAATGAGGTAACTTGCGAACATGCGGGGAGGAAAAATTATCACAACATAGTTGAAATAATTAGAATAAATATGATAACGATTGAGTCTACTTTTAAAACTTATGTATGTAAACAGTATAATCTATCTTGTTTTCTGACATCTTTTATTTTATAAGGACTCCGTACCCTGTGATTTTTTTCCCCTCTCAGATTTGTAGAAACAGTGAAATAATTTGCATTTTAAGTCAAATGCTTCAAAAAATCATGTTGAATACTTAAATGTAATACTTAAAACTTCAAAAAGACAGAATGAAGTAAGTAAAACAGCCAAGTTAGAATGACACAAAGACATATAAAGAAGATATTTTATTGGGTTTTGGCCAGCATATATGCCCTTTCAAATCATGTTTTGTTGTTTCACAAAAAAACAAAACAACACCAACAAAAAAAAAAAACCCTAAGCAACCAAATAATATTTAAGCAGCATTTCTGATATACATCCTCAAAAGCTGCATTCAGTGGTGTCTTTTGAACAGTGAAATCTACGTTTTGCTTTAGTTTCATTTTTAAAAATGCATTTTAAATTAATGTAGTGATGATGTAGGTGTGATAGTTTGACAGTTCTCATCTTTATACATTAGCACCAACGCTACTTGATTTTATTTTCTACCAACATTTTTTCTTAACAGTGCATGAATATAATGTTTGAAAAAGCCTTTTTCTGTTTGGCAACTAAAATTCCACACAAATGCATAACAACATAGGATACAATATATTGAAATTAATAGGATATAAGCACACTTTAAACATATATTTTAACAGTGCCAAAGCTTTACTTTTTTGCAAATACATCTGTTCTACTGTAGCATTATTGCACATAATTTATTAGCAACGCTGATTTCCAACAAGGCAAATTACTGATGAAGTATCATAATCACTGACTACAAACAACACAAATGAGTTTTTGATTGAGTCTTTTCTCCAGCTTTCCCTGTTCATTTAAATCAGTCTGTTTATTGACTGTTGTTGACTATTTCAAGTTGAAACAAATATTTTCGAAATGACGTGCAAAATGTAAACTCGAAAAATATAATACACACAGACAGACCATCGCGGCTCTGACTAGTTAAGGGTTTGAGGAATAGTGGCCAAAAAAATATGATTTACTTTGTTCATTGTGACACTTCATAGAAGTCATGAATAAAAATGTACAAATTATGTTATAGTGCGCTGAACCTATTAGCAGATAAGAACATATTCTACAATTACATGATAAGGAATGTAAAATTTTGTAAATGATAATGTAGGAAGGATTTAACAGTAAAATCAAATCAAACCATCACCAGGAATGTGGTATAAATGAAGAATAAGAGAAGATTTTCAAGAGGACAAGGTCTATATTCATGAACCTTATAATATATGTCATCATATATGAAAAAATATGAATTTGGTTCAGGTGGAATACGCCATTTAATCTTTGGCACTTATGGCACTTGATGTATTACTATCGGTACTAATATTATCCAGGGAGTGTTGAGAACTTTTCAATTCAATAAACTGCATTTGTGTGATAAACAATCTTACAATACATTCAACAGATGGGTTAGAAGTTTCACTAAACTCTCCATAAAGTCCACTTTCATTAAACTGTCTTATCTACATGTGCACAGCATGAATATCCTCTTAAGGATCTCTAACATGTTGTTTTGTTTTTATCCCAGCTACACTCCTTCTCAATGTGGCCTTTTAAATCTAAGTCTGCAACAGAAGAAGAAAAAGAAGAATCTGCTCACTTCAGCCGTTGGGTCACATTGGCTAAGGCAACAGCAAATGCCTGCACTGCGGAGAAAGGATACTGGAAATCCAGAATGTAGGCGTTTCCGTCGATGCGACCAAACTGCATCACCTGGATGGAACAAAGAGGAGGATATTGGAGAAGGTACGCGCAGGTTCTCTTACTGATTACTCTACAGCTTATATTGTGCCGACTCGGGGGGGTTACCTGGCGACCGTCCAGCTCAATTTGGAAGTTCTTTGCCGATTCTTGCGTGACCCGTCCTCCAAAGTCCAGCTGATACACCTGGGTGGCTTCGTTCCACAGAGGCTGCTTGTTGGCCATCACGTAGACGAAGCCCTGGCTTCCCAAGCTGCGGTCTTCTCGTTCGTTGGCTTTGCGGCACTTGATCTCCTCCAGCTCGCTTGCCATGCGCATGCTGCGTTTGTTCTTCCAGCTCTTCTTGCTACTCTGGTTCTGGTTCATCAGCTCGTCCCCGCTGATGAAGAGCTCCGGTTCGCTCTCGGAGCTGTCCTGGAATTCATTTGTGGTCCTGCTCAGCTTCTTGGTCTTATTTAACTGCTCTCTTTGTCCCTTGGGCTTCTTCTTCTCCCTGTTGCCGAGCCTCGGACTGGAAATCAGACTGTTAAAGTCAGAGAGCGCGCGACCTTCCTTTCTGGATTTGCCCTCAGAGACAGAAGACATGTTCGCGTCCTCGGCTCTGCTGTCCAACCTCTTGCGGCTCTTCTTGCTGAAGCGCTCCGACTCCTGCGGCACAGGGCTTTCATTCAGGGAAGATGGCTCCAGAAAATTGTTGGCCGCGTCCGCCAGATCTTCGGCGGCGCTTTTGGACGGTGGTAGCTCAGTAGGTGGAGGAGGAGGAGGGAGAGGGGGCGGCGGAGGTGGTCCCGTAGGTGGAGGCGGGGACAGGATCGGCTTTTCTAAAATCTGGTGAGTTTTGGTGGGGAGAGGGGGCGCTGGCGGGTCTTGCATAGGAGGTGGGCAGGGATAGGGGTTCCAGGGGTGAAGGCTGACGGGGTGCAGCTGCAGTCCGGCACAGGAGCTGGCCCCCGGGTACATCGGGGGGAGAGGGCAGCATGCGAGGTTTGCTAGATTGGGAGGATAGCCTGGTGGCAACACCAAGTTAGGTTCTTGCTGAGCAAAGGGGACTGAACCAACCACTTCATTCGGGGAGCACTGGGATGAAGGGTTCTGTAGGGTCTGGAGAGAAGGACCACCGTGTCCCACACCCGGAGGAAAGGGCGACAGTGATATCTGGTAGCCTGACGGGAAAGCCAGAGTGCTCGTGCTCGGGCTGTTTGGCGATTTCGCGGTGAGGACGAAGGGCAGCCGTGTTATGTCCAAGTGCTGAGCTTGACTGATGATGAGAGGAGGTGGTTTATGGGGAGCAGGTGGAGGAGCTAACATCGTCTGCTCCGGGGCGAGCCAGAAGTCCTCTGAGGTGGAGGCATCCCATTGGTAAGGTGGAGGGTGCTTAACCGCGAGGCTGACGTCGCCGAGGGTCAGCTGGCGTACAGATTTTTCCAGGTGACACTGCTGATTCAAGGTCTCGTCCTCGGTGAAGGCAGAGTTGACGTACACCGTTCTGTCCCTGCTGTTGTCCACAGCACCGAGGAGATTGTAAGACGACTGGGAGGCCATCGGCGAGGCACCTTTGGAGTGGACAATAATGGTACTGTGATGAGCTCCCTTCCCGGGGGGAAAGTCCTGCCTCACCACTGTCCCCCCCGCAATTCCGCTGCTGGTAGTCCCACCGCCAGTGACGCTGACGCTAGTGCTGCTGCTGTTGCTGCTGCATTGCGTACACGTGTATAAAGCAGTGGGCACTCTCTGCTGGTAGTTCAATGCAAGTGCACCGTTTATCTTGGCCTTGGAGGGGAGCGTCCTGGAGCTCTCCATCAGCTGCGGGACTTTGAGCGACACGTCCCTCCGCTCTCGATGCAGAGTGGCATGAATTAGACTGCTGTCAATCCTCTGGGGGGGAGGAAGAGTCGCGCTCACTTGGTTGGCCGGGTCGGGGTAAGGGGGAGGGTCTCCGCTGGGTATTGAGTAGCGTGGCACAGAGAGACGGCTCAGGGTCGCCGAGCTGTAGGGAAGCTGGATTTTTTTACTCTCAGAGGATGTGACTTTGAGTGTGGCAGAACCGTGCACAGCGTACGCGTTCTGATTGCGAATCAGGCGCCTTCGCGGCCGGCAAACCTCCTCCACATTTCCACTACTGTCAAAGGTGGTGATCCTTTCATACCCCAGGGGTGTTGGGTACTGTAACGTGACAGGATGAAGCAAAAAGTCGTCTTTCTTGTGACAGGGGTCTGGGGCCAGGACGCTGGGGCTGTCGCAGTTGGTGACGAGCGTTTGAGGCGCAGCTGCAGCTGTGACCGCCGCTGAGGCGGACACCACGGTGCCTGGGTATGGAGGCGGAGGGTTGGTCTTCCTCATCTGCATCTCCACAGACCCGTCCATGTCAGCGAAGGGGGGTAAAGTCCGCGGCACGCTTGGCTTCAGGGTGTGGGCGTGCTCCCCCCGGCTCAGCCCAGGTTCAGTGGTGGGCGGAGGCATCTGGGGCAGAAGGTGAATCTGTTGTAATGAAATAGTTGGATAGCCGGTCGGAGGCGGAGGCAGCGACATCTGCATCTTGAGCTGCTGCTGCATTTGTTGGTGCTGCCTCTGCATCTGCTGATGCTGCTGCTGGATCTGCTGGTGCTGCTGCTGCAGCTGCTGCTGCTGATGCCTCATCTCCTGGATCTGCTGCCGAATCTGCTGCTGCTGCTGCTGCATCTGCTGCTGCTGCTGCTGCAGCTGTTCGTGCTGCAGCTGCATCTGTTGCTGCTGCTGCTGGATTTGCTGTTGGTGCTGAAACTGTTGCGGCGGGGCCTGTGGCTGGCCCGGTGGCATCTGTTGGTGTTGCTGCACCTGGTGTTGTTGATGCTGGGGCTGTTGCTGATGAAGTGCCTGGGGGTGGTGGTGCAGCTGCTGCTGTAGCTGCTGCAGTTGCTGCTGCTGCGACTGCTGCGACAGGGACTGGTTATGGTGTTGTTGACAGCAGTTGCTGCTGCTGCTGCTGCGACTGCTGCGACAGGGACTGGTTATGGTGTTGTTGCAGCAGTTGCTGCTGCTGCTGCTGCTGCTGCTGCTGCGACTGCTGCGACAGGGACTGGTTATGGTGTTGTTGCAGCAGTTGCTGGTGCTGCTGCTGCTGTTGGTGATGACTTATTTTCTGCTGCTGTGGCTGCATTTGCATCTGTTGGGACGCTTTGGGCTGCGGTTGCCGGGACTGCTGGGAATGAGAGCGCTGGGGGTGAGGCTGTGGCGGGAGATGGTGGGGTGGAGGCGGAGGAGGAAGAGTACCAGGAAGAAGAGGACTCATCTCCAACCCGCTGAAGATGGCCTGACCAGGATTGGAGTACCTACTCGGTACTGGGTACGGCGTTGCCACTGCGTCCTGCCCGCGATCGCTAACGGGGACAGAAACGGCCGCCGCAGCGGCGGCGGCGGCAGCGTTGGCTGTGGGGTTGGTCAGGACATCGAGCTGAATATTCTGATTGGCCAGGAGAGACTGCACCAGGCCGATGCTCTGGGTGGGAGACATGGCTTGAGCGGGGCTGTGTATGGGAGCGATTGGAATGTTGACGGTGCAGGGAGGATTGTCTCCAGCCACTCCGGACGACCCCATCACTTCATAAAACACAGGGAAGAACTGCGTCAGTCACCATGGTCACATGCAACAGGTTCGATATCTGCATTCAAATGGATGTCTACAGATTTTCAGGTGTTGCTACCTGGTAGATCGTCCTCGTCCTCGCTGAAGACGTTGGGGTTGAACACAGGGAGGCTCATAAAGTCGTGAGAAATCTTTCGCACCTCTGGAAGATAGATGGTCATCTGCCTCGGCTGCAGATGGAGCAAACTCGTCTTGTAGATGACTGAAAGGTGAGAAACAGGTTACAGCCAATGTTTTTGTTGCCATGTGTGCGCGTGACCCGTGAAACTCACCTGCACCAAGATTGGCGGGCAGAAATGAGGCAAGTCCGACAATTTTGAATTTTGTCCCCCAGATGTTGGAAGTCACCTGAGCCAGATAGTTGTGCTTTGAAGAAGACCAAACGAGAGCTTAAAACAGCGACGATTATCGATTCTATCATATCATCACGAGGTTAGGATGTTAGCTGCTGATGCACGTTCATACCTCTGTGATTCCATCCATTAAAAACTCCCGACGTGTCAGACTGGGAGACCGAACCGGGGGTTTCTTTGTAGGTAAGCGTGGGGAGCGCTGGCCTTCCTGATTAGCTCGCGAAAGCTTGGGAGATTTTCTCAACTCCATGTTCATCCTTTAGCGCACAGAATACATCACCACTTCAGATTTTATTTATCTGCTATTCATAGAACACTTATTGAACATTGTTTGAGACAAACAGAGGAAGTTCTCCAGGTTTTATTGTTCAATTTTGATGGAAACTTCAACGTTGGCCTCAAACAATGAGAACCTTTATGGCTTGTTGAATTACGAGCCCCCTCCCCCGTCGCTTGTCTAGTTTTGTGAGGCGGAGTTTGCACGACCTGCTTCCACGGGATAACTTGGGCGACTTCTTTCCCACCCACTCGTCATTCAGTTCAATGTCGCTGGAGTCGGAGCAGTTACAGCTGTCAGTGTAGGAGATCATGGGATTCACACACACCTCTTCTGGGAAAAAGAAAGAAAGAGAGACAATTACGTAAAATTGGAGGCTGAATTGGTATTGTGTGGCAAACACAATGAGACCCCTTTAGAATACAAACATTAAAACGAATGCAAATCATTTTAACTGGAACAATTGGCTCAAGGCAAGGTCGCGTATTCTGTACGGAGCCGGAGACGACGTTACATCAGAGAGGAGTCATCACCACAGTCTGTGTGATGTTCCTACTGAAGGTTAATCTGCATGCAAACATCAAAAGGATGAGGAAAAAAGACCTTTCAGTAGCAATAAATGATCGTTATAATTGAAAACAAAAGGACTGCATACAATAATTAATCTGTCTCTATTTGCAAAAGTTTAACTACGTGTTTCCATTGTTTTGCTGGCAGCATTTGTGTCTTTCATCCCGCTCTGCTTGTGTGTATTAATATAAAATCCACCTGTTTTGCTGTCTGTTTTTGGATCCATGATGACAAACTCAGGCCGGAGTTTACTTATGCGCCTTCCTTTGAGAATAGGCACCAGTCCTCCCAAGTGTTCTAGGTAAAGGGTGTAGCAGGGTCCGCCCGCCTCCGGGCTGTCTTCGGCTCGCTTCATGGTGCAGTGCAGCCTCTCATTCCCAGCTGTGGGATAGCTGACAAAGTCACGGATGTTGTTGGGGTCAGGGATTGGGGGCTAGAACAAAGACAGGAAAAGGGCTGCAGTCTTGCTGCACACTCAAAAGAAAACCTCCTTCGTCGGTGTTTTCGCAACCGGGAGCTGTTAGCACACAGCAGTTCCTCAGGATCTCCTCACCTTGATGGTGGGTATGAACGCACTGGTGACATAGGAGCAGAGCAGAGAAGGCATGTTTAGTTTCCCCACGTCCTTCTCCTCGCGCAGGGCGCTGGCGATGCCCTGCTGGCACAGAAGCTGGAGGCTGGCCACCCTGTGTTCCACGCGCACCACATACAGAGCCGGTCCGCAAGCTAGGAACAGGCGGGAGTCTCTGTGACCCCAACAAATTGTGGTGATGGGTCTCTGGAAAAGAACCAGTCGACAGTAAGCAGCCACTGGCAGCCAAGGCTTTGGTTAGTGAAGTAAAAGAAACCTTTCGGCCTTTAACGGTGAAGCTCCGGTTCCTTTGAGCGGTTTTTACTGATTTGGATGTCTGTCGAGCTAACCTGTGCTGGTGTCTCCAACGTGTAGATGTGTTCTCCTTGGACATTATAGAACTTAACCAGGGCGTTCCTCATGATGGATGCGCAGGCAGCCTCCATGGGAGGCCCGTGTCTTTCCATGCCGGCCACAGCCAGCAGGTCACCTTGGGAGCACCACCGGGCCTCAACGTCTGAGGAGCAACGAGGTAAAAAATCAATTTTAAAGGACTGATTGTGAGATCAATGTTAAGACTGATAATGCTGTCGTCCACCTTTCAGCCCTGAGCGAATAACAGCAGGAGAGAGATCGTCATAGTTGTTCATCAAGCTGATATCTCCTGATAGAAAGGTGACTGTCAACAAGGGCTTGACTCTGTGCACTTAAAAATAAAGATACATATATTAGCTTACCACAGCTAGCAGGATAAGATGTTTAGGTTTAAAGTGTTTAGGGTTAAAGGGAGTGGGGGGGGTTGATTCTCTACCTAAAGGCAGGACATTGTCGTCAGAATCGGTGTCGCTCTCTGTGCTGTCCTCAACCAGGAAATCAGGACAGTTCCAGGACATACTCACGATCCCATCGGACTCGTGCAACAGTACGTGGGCGAGCATTCGTCCGTGACAGTCCATCACTATCACCTGACCGTCCGCTGTCCCAAACAAGACCTGAAGAGAAGCATTTCACACGGCTCCAGAATAAAGTCCCGCATGTCCTAAAGGCCAAAGCTGGTCAGGAGGATGAGAGGAAACCTGATCTAAGATCTACCTGCTGATCGTCAGGTGTCCAGATGCCACACGTGATTTGACTCTCCAGGTTGATCTCAGAGGACCAGTGTCTTTGTCCGCTGACAGAGCCGACCAACACGAAGCCGTCCCGGTACGCGATGAGTGCTTGAGTGCCGTCATGTGACCAAGTGAAGTCGCTCACCTGGAAGAAAGAAAGGACACCTCCTGCTACTGCTGATCGGCAGAACCTTAGCGCTAGCAGGAGCCGACTGGGTCACCTGAGCTCCTCGGTCGTTGACCAGCTCCACCGACCATCTTCCTTCATACTGGATCCAGACAAAAATGCCTCCTTCCATGTCACAGGTGGCCAGTTTCTGGAAGGGTTCATTCCAGCGCACCAAGACAACCTACACCAGTGCAAAAGTATTCATTACAGACAGCCACAGTGGTTGTTGTTGTTTTTTTTTAATGCTACTTTCCAATTCTCTATTTTTAAACCTCACGTTTCTCTTGATTTATTCTAGCAGGCTGTACCGCCGCAGTTCTCTTTCCCTGAGGTGGTTATCGAAACCTTATCTGAGGACTACAAACACTGATGTTTGATCTACTTCGACGGTAAACACGTACGTGTCGCTGTTTTGCAGCAAAGAGCATAAAAACATAAAACCCATAACAGAGATGGCCACAGGCTGACCTCACTGTTATGTCCCCGCAGGTTGAAGTTGATTCTCTGAGGCGTAGTCCTGTCCCTCCTGCAGTGACTCGACGTGAACGTCACTCCAACGACTCCTCTCCCGTTCCCGGTGGCGAGCCAGCCCTCCTCGTAGTACCGTCTCCGGCACACCGGCTTGTCCTTTTCGCTCTTGGGGACCCGGCCTTTCCACGAAAGGCAGAGGATGTTGGAGTCGCTGCAGAGGATGGGACCATGTTCCACGGCAGCCAACATCCCTACTGAGTGGCCAGGCTGGGAGGTAAAGTAACAAAGTACAGTAATCAAGAAGTCAGACCACTTAGAAAACCAGAACTCGGGGTGTAATAACTGCGGAGCAGAGTGGAAACGTTCATATTTAGCCATAAACCAGTGATACTCGAACCAAAATGAGCCTTTTTTAAACAAGCGACCACTGCGAATCGCTAAATGTGGCCTTAGATCAGTAAAATCTCCATGGCTGCTCCTCAAAAGGTTCTTCTAGCTGTTATTCTATTATTCACTGTCTGTGGAACAGCTCCAAATGACATCATCCACACCTTCTGTCATTTTCATTTGTAGACAATCAGGAATGAAACTTGAAAGCCTCGTTGAGGCATTCTAATCTATTTTAGACCCTCGACAGACAGTTTGGGGCATTTTTGATGTCTAGTTTGATGCTATTTAAAGCCCTATCACAGACTACCCTGATTACAGAATACAATTTCTGATAAAGCCACAAAACAAACAACTATTTAACACATTAACCCTCTGTCTCAAGCTTTGTGGGCCTATTTTAAAATCTGACTAAGGACTTACCGAAACCGCACTCTTCACACAACCTCTAAAAGAGATTTTAAAAATATCTAAAATTGCACCTACCTCATAGTTCCTGGACATGTTGAATCACAAATCTTCCAATGAAGGTGTCCATATTTTTAACCAGATGATTCGCTAAGAGGTAACGGCTGCTCTGTTCTTCACTATCACAATGCAAACTAAGGGGAAGGAAAATGCATTCTACAGCCAGAAAATGCCCAGCTCTTCATTCACTTTCACCAAGCAGCTCTGCACCCCCGAGGTTCCCATGACACGAGGCTCCAGACACCTCTGCAGTCCCTGCACGAAAAAGAGCACGAAAAGGCGCATAAAGACAGAGTTTTGCTGGTATTTGTGCAAGCTGGTGAGGTAGAGAAGTGGAGGAGGAGGATGAAAAGCAGAGGAGGCTTTTGCTTAAAATAACCGCGTTGTCATTCAGTGCATCAACCTTAGATTTCAGTTTCTCAGTCTCTATGCAACACTGGAGACCAGCGCAGACGGTCTCCATGGGTACTGATGCTGCCTGCTCTCCTCTTTTGACGTCAAACACACAAGCAGTCGGGCAATAAAATGTAGTCTGATTCCCACATATAGAAAAATATATACAATACGTGTTCTAATGCAGAAAAAAATAATACAACTGGGGGGGAAATCTGTCGAACGGCAGCGAGAGAGTGCGCCATCAGCTTTGAAGAATAAATCATTCAAAAAAAAAAGTAAAAGGCAGATCATCCCTGTGAAGGTATTTTATTCTACTTAAAACGCGTTTCATCAGTCGCAGCTCCATTCAAAGCCGCCTGTGCGGCCGCATGCAGCAGCCAGCTGAGCATCTCTGCCGACATCAGGGAGAACGCGCACACATATGTTTTCATCCAGGAGTTGTCGTGATGAAACCATCCAATAAAACTGCGCTTACCTGCCAGGGCTGAGAATTTTCCACCATTGCAGGGAAAAGCTGCTGGCGCGCAGTGATGTCTTGTTGCCAGGCGCTTTCCAGCGGCAGCGCTTCAGGGTTGTGGCTTTCAAACGGGTTGCCATGAGACAGCCAACACGTAAAATGATCCCCGAAGTTTTAAAAGGGGACAGTGTCAGGGCGTATTTAATAAGCGTGAACATCATTGATAACGCCAGGGCTTGGCATGTTTTGAAAAAGAAACGCATTGTGCTGTCTTGGAATTTGGCATTTTTGAATATAGTTAATGACACATCTCAGATGAGGGTTTCTGTGATAATGGCAACCTTCTGGGCGCACCCCATCTTTTCGAAGCAAGTTGAATTGATGTTTTTGACAGTGATTGTGTTGCATTGGCTTGTCTCCCTGACACTCTCTTTGATTAACATTAACAAATAGTCCAGACTCTTTTTTTTAAGTTAACTTGGCTTCAGCGTTGCACAAAACCACAGAAACGCAGGGATAAAGGTTGTCATTGGTTCTTTATTGTTAAACCAGGCAACTAATCCCTCCTGCTCACATGTAGAATCACTTTCCTTCCTCACTGCCGCATCTTGGATAATGAGCTGTTCTGCAGCGATTACAAACTAATGAAGCCAAAGTGCGATGATATCCCAGTTTTCAAGAATGCAAATCAGTGCGGATCCATTTAGCAGAATATGGATTTGTGCCCGGTTGCATCTTTTAAACTCATGTTATTTTAAACTAGTATGATAAAAGATCTGATTTCTGTGAAAGTAAGTGTGATCTCTGATCTCTGCACACGCAGTTCAGTCCATATTCCCGTGCTCTAGTCCTTTTTTCCCCCAGTTCTTGTCACATTTGTGCAGAGGGTTTCAGGTGCACGTCTCCTCGAAGGCATGGATGACGCTGTCATAGGCGGGAGGTGGAGTTGCTGAGGTTAGGAAACCCTTAAGTCCATTACTGCCCAGCCAAAAGGAGTGTCTCTTGTTTGGCACCAGGGATTCAGAGTCAGACACGTTGGAAGCTGCTGGGTCCTCGGCAACGTTGACCTGCGTGTCCTCCCCCATGTCCAGGGGGGCCCTGCTCCTCTTGGACGCAGGGCGAAAGGTGGAAGTCTCTAGGTTTGGCTTGCTCCCCAGAGGGCCCACTGGCTCCAGGGAAGGCTGACGATAAACGCTCAGGAAAGTGCTCCTGTAGAGCCCTATCTGGCCTCCCAGGGGGCTGTTTGTTTGCGACGCGCGGGGCCTTTTTTTAGAGCGCCTGGTAATCATGGCGGTGGCCCTGCGCCGGGATGCCCAGGTCAGGAGAACGTAGACCAAAGCACCCAGCAGCAGACCCACAAGCATAGAGAGACAGAAGGCTAGAATCATATCACCTGTTAGGAAAAAAGCATCATTGCAGATTATTAGGAAGAAGGGAAGAAGTGGAGGATCAAACGGATGACTAAAAATGTTTAGCAGAAGAATGCATCCTATACTGTACAGTATGTGTCAGAGTTGTTCAGAAATTGTCCTTTCCATTGATTTTTTTATTCTTTTATTTCTGGAGTTATACCAGGAATGTTATATAAAATCTTACATCATATCTGACAGTGAATCATTGTTCTAGGCACAGGCAGAGAGCAATTATATTATTATTCTATTGAATTTAAAAGTGAGACTAATGATCGTAACTGGTCAGTTTCTAATTTCTAATGAAAAATCTGTTCAAGAAATATTCAAATGAATACATTTTAAAGGATTAATAAAATTAAAGCATTTATTAATATTAGATACAAACAAACGTCAAGATACAGCAGTTAAAAACATAACGTTGGTTAAAGCCAAAGTTATTATTTCAACAGCAGCAGCAAACAGGACAGTCTTCTACTAGTGTGCAATAGGGAGTTGCTTTTTATGACTATTCTTCCTAAACATAATACATGCGGCAAAATTTAGTTTTTTTGCAAGTTGAAAATGTCTCTCACATAGATTTGACACTTACATAACATGCTGATTGTTCGCCATAGCTTTTGAAAATATTCCACACACTTACCATGATTTAATGTTTTTAGTATCTCCATCAAGATATTTGTATCATTGTGAGCCATAGTTCCAACATGAACTGAAATGAATTCCGCACAGACTTCAAGCACATCGACGAACTCCAGAGTTTTTCCCTGAGAGGCTTTTCGCTTTCTTCCACAGTGATTGCTATGGAGGAAACTTTTCTGTCATGCTTCCTTCCCTCTTTGGCTTTAAAATTAGCCGCTGTGTTGCTTATCTGTGTGGGACATAACACTGGGAAGCAGGCTTGCTTCCTTTTGCATCATTTCCTTGGGATCAATACATTACAACAATAGCTAAATTGGCTCAAGTTAGAGCAAAAACAGAAAGTAAACAATAAAAATATAACTGTTCACTTATTCTAAATGGCAGAAGCTGTGGTATCATGTAAAATCTTTAGACAGTAAAACCAAAATAAACTTTTGAAGGATCTGCACAGTGTCAAGCAGTCATGCTGGGACATCCTTCAATTGTTGCCTGTTCCCACCCTACTTACATCCACAGAGCTGCACCAAACCTCTGCAACACCAACGATAACATGTACAGGTTATATTATCTTACTAAGTAATTCAAGTTTTATTGTTATACTCTGTGAAAATATGCACAATTGTCGAAGTGGCGCATTATGGGAAAAATTCTAATAAAAAAGTAATAACACTTGTGTCCAGCAGATGGCACTACAACAAGAAAAATAGTTTCACAGTTTCTACCTAAACTGGACAGTAATAAGTTGTTTTTTTTTTTTTTTTTAACGTTCGGAGCTGCATGTAAGGAAATGTACAAAGATGCAACTCGTTCGACAGTGTTTTTTTTTTTTTAATGTTTGTCCAACGTAAAAATCAGAATGAAACAGGTTTAGATCTACTCTCAAGCAAGTCGATAAATTGTGCCCTATATTAGGAGCAAGAATAATAAATCAAATTTGAGCCTAAAGATCCTCTAGATTCCTTACTAAGTAGTAATAAATCGATCTTTATGTTCCTAAACAGAAAATTGGCAGAACAGGAACCAGACCCCTAACCCCGCCCCTGGCCACGCCCCCTTTGGTTACAAACCTCAGCTCGCGCCGGCAAACCTCCCGTTACCATTGGCAACAAGAGAACACACCGAACGCTGGTCCATGGCGTTATTTAGCTCTGCTGTCGTCTCAGTGGTAAGGTGAAATGTAAAATATCATCCATAGATTTTGTTGCGAGTGTGTCTACTTGAACATTTGTGTGTTTTGAAGCGCTGGAGTTAATTTTAAATGAGTTTGAGCTGTTGAAACTAACTTCCTATGAGCTGAAGTGGCGTTAGCAACACCCTGCCTCCACCTCATTCACATGTCTATAGGCAGCCATGGTGTGTGTGTGTGTGTGTGTGTGTGTGTGTGTGTGTGTGTGTGTGTGTGTGTGTGTGTGTGTGTGTGTGTGTGTGTCTGTCTGTCTGTTCAAATTATACGCAAATATCAAGTTATCTTTCGTTTGGCCTTTATTGCACATATAAGGTTAGAATAATATTTGTTGACTGGTTAAACCTACATAACCCAAACTTGGATCCGAAACTAAAACTAATCACGTTCACCTTAACACTTCTATTTTTCTGAAATGACATAAAATAGCAGAACTAGCTGTTGACCTAAACAGAACTTGGTATAGAGGAAATGTTGGATAATGACACATGCACTTTGAGAGGGTGACAAAATGGATCATGACAGCGATATGCAGGATTTTATATTTCCATCAGTTTAAGGTTTCAAATATGAATTTTGCAAGGTTGTAGAGGCATTAATCGTAAAAAGCCAGTAATCCAAGCAAATATTTAAAAAAAAAAAACAACTTTAAAAATGGATCAGATTAGGAAACAGTGAATAAAACATGTTGGAAGGTGTAGCTTTAATTCAGAAACTATCACTTCTCTTTTGCGGGCAGGATGGATGAAGAGCTCCCACTGGACCATAAAACCTGCTTGCCCTTGCATGCAACCTGAGATTCAACTGAACTCGGTCCTGCAGCGAAATTAGAAGGAGAGAGCCGAGCAGGAGTAGGAGGGGCGGAGGGGATGTCCCATCCAGGCCAGTGGTGAAGGATCTTCTGCACATCACTGATCCACCTTGTCACTCGCGCCGCAGTGGAACAACATGGCTTCTCGGAAGCACGTGGACATTGCCAATGTGGTGCAGAAACTCCAGGGTAAGTGCCGTTCTCTTTTATAGCTGGGTTTCCAAACAGTCATCCTCAACCTTCTCTGCGGCTGCACGGCCTTTTTGTGCTGATTCAGCGTCTGGGCGGCGTGCCAGCTGAAGTTTGCAAGCAGGATGTGTGAATGTGCATGTGGGTGTACAGGTGAGCTTCGGAGCACGGTCGGAACGTTAGGAAATAGTTTGATTAGGATCAAACAATTCCCCCCATTGCTTAGTAAAATTCTCGCAACAAGAGTCCGAAGAGCGCAACAAAAAATCTGACACCTTGTCTGCCCTTGACGCGAGATCAATAGCCGAGGTACCTGAGGGCGCCTCTGCTAGTACGGACATGCTCCTCCACATCACCTTAGTCTTCTTGATATCTAATGTCCAAACAGAACCAGAGAGATATCAATCATCCATGCTCAAGGGGTTATTTTTTAATGTTATTGCTTATTAGACACTGTAAAATATCAGTTGTGGTTATGCCCATCCTGCCTATTTCTGAAGTCTCGGTTTCCTGCTTACTGTGAAAGTACTTTATCTAATTATAGATCATAAATAAATATACTACCGTGCTGGCCTGACGCAGTAGTATCTCATAAATCAACTGGTTGTTGAATAGAAATGCCCAAATCTTTGATGACTGATTCTAACAGAAACATCAGAAACTGTGAGCCCTGTTTCCAGGACTCACAGATGAGCCCCAGATGAAAAGGGCACATCTGGAAAATGCTAAACTGCCCCTGGCTTTAGGGGGTTTAGGTCCATACTGGTTTTACTGGTAACCAAACAAAGTTTCCTGTCTTTAAAGCCCTTCTGTAGTCGCCTTTTTGACATGAGCAACAGACCATCTGGGCTGCTCAATTATTGACAGCAGGAAATATGTTGTTACGTGGATCACGGAAGACCTGATTTTAAACAAATGACTCAAACTGATGCCATTCTAACAGGAAATGATGTACGGTTGCGTGTTTCTTGGTGCTGATCTTGTGTGTGTCTGTTTAGGGTATTGCCATGACACTATAGTGTAGCAACACTCTGTCCTCAAACGCCCTCAGGGTACGATTCTTGTCCCGGAAGAGTGTGTGTGAAAATGTTGTCCTCTGTTTCTTTTTAAGCACTCTCTCTAAAACAGGATGTGAAACTAGGCAGGGAGGCATCATACGGTTTAAGATGTTATGACACTTTAGAGAGGAAAACCACTGTAGCGCAGTGTGGCTACCCCTCACAGTTAGAGTAAATGTGGTAAGTCAGAGTGTGTGTGTGTGTGTGTTGTCAGCTGGACGAGATCCTGGACCTTCGCAGTTGCCATGGACACACAGACATCATGTCATCCCATGAACAAAACATCAAATTCCTAAAACAATCCTCACTTTTTTTCAAAGATTTGTGGTCTGTTTCCATTGGTTTGCTTTTACAATCCATCCATCTGCTATTGCTTCTCCAGCTTCAGGACATTACCTTTATTGGTTTATCAGCAGAGTGTTGATGGTATATCTTCATCTGGGCATCTGTCTCCTGCCTTTCTTGTGTATTGTTTTTGCTAAAGTCGAGCTACTGCTTCCTAAATGGAAAAGCAGCAGAGTAAGTGGGCACTTAGAGCGCTCCCAGGTGACCCACCCCGAGCCAGGCACCTTCTGCGCGGCGTTGCCCGAGATATCATCTCTCCTGGAATCACCTCAAGTACACATCACTCATGTGGGAACCGTTGCTTTTGTGGTTTGTTGGTGTATGTGATCCTGACGCTGAGGTTGTCATCCTTTAATAGCTACTTAGCTAAGAGTGATACATCAGGCTTAATTAAATCTGTTGTCTTGGACGTAATGACGCGATGATGGGGAACTGTTTGCCTAATGGTTTTACGCCCGTCAGACCAGGTTCTGGGTGTAGGTTTGATCTTTATGCGTGGTGTTTGTCATTAATGAACAATGGGGTTTCAGGACTCTGGACAGCTCCTGTATTTACCTCGCTGATGTTAATGGAACGACGTCTAGTTTGCTGAGGTTAATGTAAATGAGAGAAGATGGCTTCCTTTTCACTCAAATAGCTTTTCTGGGCCAAGTCCACAAGCTGTTTTTAGAGGAATTATAATAGAAGGTCAGCCCTATTCTTAGTGTATCAGGAAAGCTTTCCCAAGTCACAGGTTAAGGAAGAATAAGGGGACGTTTCTGCAGGACCCGATAAGCTAATTACTTGCCTATTTTTGTGTTCTATATTAAAAGGTGAAACTGTGCAGTGGGAATCCCGGGGTGGGTGTGTCTGCTTTGTCATCACAATAGCACTGACGCTGTGAGAGAGCAGGTGGTAGATGTCAGTCCCCGGGCCCATCATTCATTATTAAGGCTCGCACCATGCTGTGTGCGCTAGACTTTTAATTGTATACTCTGTTCAATCAGTGGGTCAACAAGGAGCACATTTTACTCCTTTAAAAAGATAACCCACAAGGATGAAGCCACAGATGCGCTGTAACGCCCCGAACTGGTCGGTCTCATGGAAGATTAGACCACGGTGTTATAGTAAACACAGACCCCCGGCAGAACATACAGGAGTCTAAATCAGGATAATGCAGCCAGGGCTGTGACATCACCACCCCCGCTGCGCTGATTGGTGGAACAGTGCGTCTAGCTCATGTCTCCCCAGCCTCCGACTGCACGATGATACAGCGGAGCGGTGGAGTGGGAGGGGGGCCGTGCTGATCCACACAGGCACGGCTGCTGTGGGTGGGAAAAACGCAGCCAGGCTGAGATATGGCTTTATAAATCAGCCTTTCTGTAGGGACATTTTCTTCTACAGGGTGTCTGTGTGTGTGCGTGTGTGTGTGTGTGTGTGTGGGGTGTGTGTGTGTGTGTGTGTGTGTGTGTGAACGTGTCAGGGAGGAGGGGACGTTTTCATCAAAGCAGCCAGCAGCTTTTCTCTCACCGGGAAAAGCAGGCAGCCAAATCTGTTTGGCTTCCTGCTGCAGATACGAGGGGGAAAGGACAGCTGTGTGTTTTTCCACGGCGGACCGTTTTATTTTTCTTGGTTAGCATGTACGTACGCTGGAACTCATGAAAAGCAAAGGACAGCCGCTGGAGAGTGGGAGGTAGAATGGCTCACTACAAGGATGGATCTGTCAGGAAGACTTCTTTAAATCTGGTGACGGGGTTCTTTCAGTACTTACGGGGTAAGTAGGGCGGCAGCAACCTTCATCTCGCATGAGTTACTATTCTGGGATGTTAATAACACAAGCTA
This sequence comes from Tetraodon nigroviridis, assembly GCA_000180735.1. Lineage (NCBI taxonomy): Eukaryota > Metazoa > Chordata > Actinopteri > Tetraodontiformes > Tetraodontidae > Tetraodon > Tetraodon nigroviridis. The sequence continues at coordinate 649,819 of CAAE01015123.1, forward strand.
ATGATTTGTAGGTGAAGCCCATCTATATGGAGGAGCAAACTATGCAGTAATCCTACGCAGCTGTACATGTGTTGCATCTGTGTGTGTGTTGATGTGCGCATTTGTGCGTGTGCATTCTGCTTCAGTGGGCATCCCCCGTGCATCAGTGCCTGCGGGTCAGCGTAGCGTCTTTGCTCACTCTACAGTGTTGCCATTGCTTCCTTAAACACGTGACCTTTGTATATATCTCTGAGTGGGTGTTTAAAAATGGCCACTGTGTGCAGTGTGGAGCTTTAGCTTACCGGCATGCATGGCAAGTTTCTTGAAGTCCTTGACGCGCACAAAAGCACAATGGGGACAAAGAATTCACTTTTTTTTGTTATACATGCTGCATAATTCATGAGGCATTGTGGGGCCATAAAAGAGGGGGTGACAGAAAGAAAAATGCACGTTTTCGCTGGAGACAGAGGTGATTTGTGGGATGTGCTGGCAGAAATTTTGCGTTGACTCGCCCTCTTGTTTGCATCTATGACACTGTCACATTCTACTGCTTCTCAAGCTGAAACAGAACCTAACATGCTTGATGCAGGGTGGCTGCAGACAGACAGAAAGAGTCCAATAAAGACTTTACTGTGGGTTTTACGTTCCCGGCGTTGCTGTAAACATCATAATCCATAACATTAAAGAGCAGGATAATTCTTTAACGGCAAAAATTATGATCACGAGCTCCTCCATTACAGCCTTGCACGGAACCTACTGTGTGTTAACATTCTGTTATTAGTGGGCTGATTAATATCTTATATTAACAGAATCTTGTGGTTTTCATTAACAGGTGAGCAAGAGGCAGTTCAGAAGAGAACCTTCACCAAATGGATCAACTCACATCTAGCAAAGGTAAGCGTCAATGTCATATCTATGCTGTTTCATACGTCATCCTTGGTTTAAATTATCTGAACTTATTACATCAGTATACTGTTGTCTTTTTATATCTCACTGTATTCAGGCATATACATGATCTTTAATGTGACACCAAAGATAATAAACAGTTTATCGGAGTCCGTTGGGGCTTTATCTAGGTTTGAACTTCCTCCAGTCATCACTCTTTGACTTTGGCCTTTGTGTCTATTTCCCCCTTAGTCGTATTAGTGTGCACTTTTGGAGTGACTTTCACCAGTTTTTCCACTGATATGATGGAGTCGTGTGGCTTATTTTCCAGGGTGGGATTGATTTTTAGCTTGGGAACGCTATTTTGTTCCCATAGTGGTACAACTAGATACGGTGTGTTTAGATTATGCTGACAGAACTTTCCAAACAGCAAATTCCAAGTGTTTACATAGAGGATCTCCAACAATGTTATTTTGTGTAGCTTGTTAAAGAATATCCAGGCTGTTCATTTCATTTTCTTTGCCCCAGATAGGCAGTCGTCTGTGTCCTGTCGGGGAATATGCTGAGCTGTGAAATGACCTGTATATGGTGCCAAATAAAGAAACTCCTTTTAATGAAAGCTGAATAGAGACGCATCTGTTTCGTGCATATTGCGGTTTTCTCCTCATTATGTTACACTGACGTTTATCTGGAAGACCACAACAGCGCCCTGTTAGGACTGAGCGAGTACATGGCCTCAGAACTGGGCACTAAGCCACTCCTGAGGAACAGGCACCATCTTGTCAGCTGCAGGGAGGCTCTGTGGTTGTTGCTAACAAGCCTGTTTCTCACACACAACATTTCCATTCTCCCCATCCTTATCGGTGTACTGCAAAACCAGCAGGATTTCAGGGTATAGATCAAAAAATGCGAAATAAGTGGATCACAGCCAGTTTCATTTGCCTGTTGTCTTCTTTACAGTGCAAACCACCACTGGAAGTGAATGACTTGTTTGAGGACATCAAGGATGGGGTGAAGCTCCTGGCTTTGTTAGAGGTGCTGTCTGGACAAAAACTTGTAAGTATTGCTTCATTTTACTTAAAACATTAGCCGTATGTTAACATTCTTTTGATAATAAATGCTTAAGTCATCTTTTTTAGGGAGCGATTTACATTTTTAATTACCACACATCCCACCCAAGGCAGCTCTAAGATAGTTGATATGCAGGATTAGCCTTTTTCCTCTTCAAGCAGCTTTGACATTCACCACCTAATTTACGTAATAAGAGCCCTGCAAATACTCTCAGCCCTTTTTCACTGGCTTAATCTGCCGCTGGACATGGCTGGTAAAAGAGACAAAATGACAGCATGATATCATCTATCAAAAATGTTGGTACCTGAACTTTTCTGCCACGGCTTTGTCTGCTAACTTTCTGTTATCTGTCACAAGCCACGTGAACAAGGCCGGCAGCTGAAGAGGATTCACTGGGTTTCCAACATCGGCACCGCGCTCAAATTCCTCGAAGGCAGGAAGGTAATGACAGGGTCATAACAGGAGCTTTTCAACAGCTAAATGCACTAGTACAAAGTGGAGTTTTAACAAAACTTCTGGTGATGTATGCTAGCAAACATAAAGCTTGTTGTGGAGCATGCATGTTTAGTAAACTGGCCAGGACATGGAAAAAAAACCCAGCCTTCTTGGTTACATAACCTCTTTATTAAATCCCGTGGCTCTGTAAAGCCCGCGTCCCACTTTTATTCGGCTTCTCTGAGGCCTGAGACTCACATTCATTGTTGTCGTTTCTCTCCCGTCATGCTCGGCAGCCTGTGCACCGAGGATCTCCAGTCAGTTCCTGCTAAACATGCTGTGCGATCTGATACACTGCATTCCTTCCGTTTGTTGCATGGGCCACACTGAGAAGCGCTTAGATACAGATCTTCTGTTTCTGAAACACGCCATGCAGTGACGATGCATTTTTAAGCCCGTAAAATTAACTTTGCTGTGGCTGTCTCTGAAATTAACTTTCTAGATATATATGAAGGAATCTATTGCATCCGTTTTGACACCTTTTCCACAACCATGTTATTTGTTATGATTTTAGATCAAACTTGTCAACATTCATGCCACTGACATCGCAGATGGACGGCCATCGATTGTCCTTGGGCTGATATGGACAGTAATCCTTTATTTCCAGGTAAACCTTTATCAGAACCACAGGGATGCAATCCAGCACCCATCTCAAGGCTCATTTTATTCAGATGCTTTTTTTTTTTTTAATCCAGATAGAGGAGTTAACCAGTAATCTGCCAGCTCTCCAAGCGCTGTCCAACAGCAACTCTTCCATAGAAAGTATAGTCAGTTCTAAAACTGGAAGCCCTCCCATGAAGAGAAAAGTGGTCAACAAGTTTCAGGGTAATGCCAAGAAGGCCCTGCTCAGATGGGTGCAGTCCACCTCAGCCAAGTAGGCCCATTTTCAACCAAGTTGAAAGATGAGATGAGCTGAAATGCTTGCTATGCTTTTTTATACCCTAAAATGTATGTTTTGAAGGTATCACGGACTTGAGGTAAAGGACTTTGGTCCCAGCTGGCGTGATGGGGTTGCGTTTCAGGCAGTGGTGCACGCCATCAGGCCAGACTTGGTGGATATGAACGTGGTGCGGAGACGGAGCAACAGGGAGAATTTGGAGGATGCCTTTGCCCTCGCGGAAAATGAGCTGGGTATTCCTCGTCTTCTGGACCCAGAAGGTGCCCTTGACTTTTACTGCCATATCCATCTAAAGATTTCATCATTGCATAACCTTTTCCCTATCTTAGACATAAATGTGCAGTGATACTCATATCAACATAAATGTCTTGTATACAAAGTACTCCAGAAGATTTATCTTGGCTAGGCAGGACTGCAGTTGCTCTGCAGTGATATGAATATTTGGAGCGTGGAGCTTTACTGCAGAATCAGCTGCACTAAACTGTTTCTGCTTTTACAGAGCTTGACCTTGGTTTCAGAAAATCAAAGATGTAGATTAAGATATGTGTTTATATTTAGCTGTCAAACCAGAGGACATTTATCCTTCCAAAGGCATAAAAGATGCTATTTTTAAAACCGGGCCCTTTCTTTCTCTGGGAATGGGACGGCGCGCCATTAATTTGTCTTTTTCTTGTTGTTTTCAATCAATTTTCCTCTGTTTTGTCAGATTTGTGGATAATGTTTGTGTTCATTTGTAGATGTGGATGTTGACAAGCCAGATGAAAAATCTATTATGACGTATGTGGCACAGTTCCTCAAGCACTACCCTAACCCCCACCAGTCTGAGACTGACGGAGACCATGATGAGGTATTTTTCAAACTAATGTATTTTATATTGTATTGGGTGAGGATTGTCAGATAGTATGTTTAAAGGAAAAGTCTTTGATGCTGTTTTTCCTGCTCTAACAGTAATTACTCTTGAAAAAACAAACAACCCATTTGCAATTTGTTTATTTGCAGTGGAATGAAATATTTAAATCTATTGGGATGTGTATTTATTTTTATGGTTGAATGTATTGTTGCAAAATCATGCTTTATCTGTTGTTACGTTTGTCTTTTTTTAACCCAAGCAATAATGATTAGGCATGTTCAAAGTGGTTATGCAGGATAGTTCCCATGACTCAGTTTCCCATATTAAGACTCTTTCATTTTCTCCATCTACAAATTTTTGGGTTGTTTTGGGTTTTTTTTTTTTTTGCACATTAAGCTACTTCTCGGCTCAATCCCGATTTTTGCATTGTCGGTGCCAGTTCTCCAGGTGAGCGTTAAGGTCATCGCTCTGCATGTGTCCTGTCTGTCTGCTCTGTCAGCCTTGTTCCTTTTCACTTCCTACTTGCATCTTTCTAATATTGCACCTAATGTGTGTGTGGTGTGTTTGCATCTCTTTGTGTGATTTTCTGCTTTCCTGGATAGTTTGGTCCTCACGATATAGAACAAATGCTTGAGGTATGTTCTACAATATTAACAAAACTAAACTAGACGTAGTCTTTTCCCTTTACCCTGACTAATAGATGGAAAACTATACTAGGTCTCTTGATTTGAAATGGATTGTCTTTTTGTCTAGTCTGTTTTTATCTTTATTTGAAATTGTTGAGTTGCGAAAAAATAATAATTGTACTATTCCATAAACAGCGAGAAGAGCGAAAGATTCTCAGAGAGCTGAAAGTGTTTTTAGATCAGCTGGAGAGAGATGTTCTCCGGGCTCAAGGAGCAGAAGGGAACCTAACTGATAAATATCAGGTAGGTCAAGACTGGAAATGCTAAATACCATTTACCCATTTACCATGTAACACATAGTTTTTCTCTTTTTAATTGTTTTGTAGGCGTTCAAGAGCTTCAGCGTACAGTATGAAATAAAGAAAAAACAGACAGATCCGCTGCTCCAGCCGGTGCACAGAGACGGCAAGCTGTCTGTGGACCAAGCACTTGTTAAACAGGCCTGGGATCGCGTTTCTGCCCGGGTAGGCCCCCTGCTTTCCTTTGCCCGAAACAATCATTTAGAAATAAAACAACATTACCCTAATTATAACTGATAAACACATCTTAATCCACAAAGCTTTTTTACATTTTTTATCCTGATTTCTTCGAATTGTACAATATGTGTAAGAAACAGAAACTTGGGGTTTTCTCTTTTTAGCAGCTGCCAAAGAAAGTTCGAGGCGGGGGGGGGGGGGGGGGGGTGTTTGAATAATGAGTTTGTTCACAGAGGAAAGGAAGGGACGGGAACAGAAGAGGTTTTGTTTATTGGGCAGTCTGCTCCTCTCAATATCCTCATCTTGTCTAGACTGACCACAAAGGTCTGATCTAGCCTCTGTGCTTGTAAGCATGTGGAAATGGTTTGATCTTGGGAGAGCTTGTTGGGTGGCTTTTTTTTAAAAAGATGTCAATTGCAGCTGCTGGACTGGCACCTCCATCTGGACAAGTCCCTTCCTGGTCCCCTGGGAGTGATTGGAGCCTGGCTTCATAGGGGAGAGATGGCTCTGAGGGAGGATTTTCCCAGTCAACATGCCCCTGAGGAGACAGCCAATGTTCTGCACAGAAAACTGGAGCAGCATAAGGTAACGCAGCTCATACCTCTCAGGGTTTTGGGATACAGGTGCAAAATTCAGGATGTCATAACTGTGTGTGTTTATACTTTGCAGGAGGTGTTGAGAAACTTAGAATCACACAGACAAACGTTCCAGCAGATTCACAAGGACAGATCTGTTAACGGGGTACCTGTCCCCTCGGAGCAGCTCCAGGACATGGCTGAACGGCAAGACCACTTTCTCTGAAAATAATAGAACATGATAAATATAAAATATGTTTTAATTGTATTATTTGTGCGTATTATTTTCAAAAATCCCGCTGTCTTTTTTGTTCTGCTCGTGATTAATTTGCAGGTTCAATTTTGTGTCAACATCATCACATTCCCACCTGATAAAACTTGAATTCTGGGAAATGAAGTATCGACTGATGGCTTTTCTCCTGTTAGCTGAGACAAAGCTTAAGTCCTGGATCATTAAATATGGTAGAAGGGATTCTGTTGAGCTATTGCTACAATCATATCTTGTAAGCAAAATAGAGGTTTTTTTTACGTTAGCTTATTAATGCTCTCCAATTAGGTCATGTGTTTTAATGCTTTGTTCTTTTTACAGACTTTTGTGGAAGGCCACAGGTTCTTTGAACAGTATGAAATGATTTTTGCAGCTCTGCAACAGGTTGCAGAAGTTTATGTCAAATCAGACAGCTCAAGTAAGAATCTTTGTATTAAGAGTTCTTTCATTTATGTTTGTTTTTAAAATTGGCGATATGCAATTTGTAAAATATCATCAATGTCATGTTACAGAGTCTAAAACCTGTAACAAAGGTAAGTCCAAAAACCCTCTAGAAACCTTTAAAACCCTTTTGCCTCTCTCCTGATCTGCATTTTTTTAATCACACCATTAACTGTCAGAATTAAAAAATTATTTCCTACTTTGCATGTGGACAGTAGCTAGAATGCTAACCTGACCCAACAACCTGTAGAAACGACCAAATAGCTCCTTAATCAATAAAGATTAAAAGTAATCAAATGTGTGCAATGTCTTTCAGTTGATGAAACAGAGGGGGTTAGTAAATTTCTCAGTGATGCTACAGCCCAGTGGAGAAACCTGTCTTTGGAGGTCCGGAGTGTTCGCAGCATGCTGGAAGAGGTGATCTCGAACTGGGAGAAGCACAGCAGCACAGTAGCAGCTCTGCAGGCCTGGCTCGAGGATGCTGAACAGATGCTTAACCAGTCAGAAAATGTCAAACGTGTAAGTACACTCAGTGTTACCTCGACCAGAGAGGTGAAGACACCGCGCTGCATTGCTGAGGCTTTCTGTTTTCCTCCTTTTCAGGATTTTTTCCGAAACCTTCCTCACTGGGTACAGCAGCACATGGACATGAACGATGCTGGGAACTTCCTCATTGAGACCTGCGATGAAACAGTCTCTCGTGATCTGAAGCAGCAGCTCCTCCTTCTAAACGGGAGATGGAGAGAGCTGTTTGTCAAAGTCAAACATGTAAATTTGCCATTTTAAATGAAGACTATAAGGGTAACATGTAACTGCTTTTTCTTGGACTCATCCGTTCAGGTTTCAGGTGTTTTCTGTATGTTTTTTCTGTCGTTGTTAGTACGCAAGAGCTGATGAGGTAGATAAGTTAAGACAAGACTACCAGGATGGCATTAATACCCTGAAAATGTTCATGGATGCAACAAACGAGAAAATGACTGCTCCAGTGCAGCTTTCTTTCTTGAATGTCAGAGCTTTTGTCCAGGATGTTGAGGTAAACAGCCAGGGTGCTCATCCATTTCCTCTTTTTCTTGTGAAATCTTTCTGCATGTAAAAATGTCTAATTGTCTCCATCCATCCTTAGGAAATCAAGCACAAAGTCCCAGCTATGGAAGCTGCTTGTAAGGCAGCGGGTCGGACTGCACAGCTGTTGTCCAAAGACACTCCCCAGGAAGAGGTTTCGCAGATGATGGCTGTGATGGCATCCATCAAAGAGCAGCTGAGCAAGGTGTCTAAACAAACAAATATGCCATAATTTAATTTAAATACAGAATCTTAAATGTATAGGATGTGTTCAAGTGCTTGAAATTTTTGACAATCACCTGTATTCTTTCTCTGGTCAGGTTAGAGAGAGGTGTTTGCCTCTGCTACGAGACTCTGTGTCTCTGTTACCTCCTCTGGAAGAAATGGAAAAGAACATTACAGGCTTTTACCAAGCTCTGGAAAAGGCCAGTCATATTACCAGCACTACAGACTCCGAGGGACCAGAAGACTTTAAACGGAAATGCCAGGTGACCATTTGCTTTTGAATAAAGCACCATGATGAAAATGTAATTTATCCCATAATTCCAATCAATAACGATTAACACCCTAATTACTGTTGGACTCTGCAGGAGCTGGCAACCTTCACACACAGCTGTAAGAAATGTTTGGCCGTGATAGAGAAGAATCACCAAACCATTCAGAAAATAGTACACAGCAATAAAACCTTACAGCACATGGACATGAAATTTCTGCAGAAAAGAGTTGCAGACCTGCAAGTCTCCTCACAGGTAGTGTAACGTGTATGTTACTGCTTTTCAGTTGATTGAAAATCTTTTATGGTTAAAAGAAAAAAAATGGTGATTTGTTTGTTTAGACAATGATTCGGGAATCTACAGAGTGGTGGAAGCATATGGAGGCAAACAGCAGCCTGATGAAGAGGTTTGATGAATCGAGAGTAGAGCTGGAAAAGATTCTTAAAGTGGCACAGAACTGCCTGTCAGAAAGAGGCAACCCAGAGGAGCTGCTGAAGAAGCACACGGTAAGAAGCACAGATCTGGGATAAGATGTGCTGGTGTATGCTCAGAGGAAAAAAAGTGATGGATGTGAATTCAAACGGTTTCACATTACAGGAGTTCTTCGCTCAGCTCGACCAGCGCGTCTTGAATACGTTCCTCAAGGCTTGTGATGAGCTCACAGATATTTTGCCAGAGCCAGAGCAGCAGTCACTGCAAGAAACAGTCAGGAAGCTGCACAAGCACTGGAAGGTAGATATCTTTTAATTGATATGATGATTTCAGGTCATGTGACTATGTTTTCAGTGTGATGTTATCTGATATGGGGGTTAATGAATGTCAATGTTTTTAATTTGTCGTTTATCAGGATATCCAGACAGATTCCCTTTTCACCTACTGCGCCTTAAAA
>CAAE01015123.1:662012-681366 GCA_000180735.1 Tetraodon nigroviridis
CTTTGGCAGAAGTAAGTGCAATTAAATATTTAAAGACAAATGTCCAGGATTTATTTTAGTCTAGTTTTTTATGCTGCTGGGTTTTTTTTTTTAACAATTATTTCGAGACAAATCTGTGGTCTTTTAGACATCACTGTATCAATGTCTTTTAGGTATGAAAAACTGAAAACAAACTTTGGCTTGTGCTTGGAGAGGTGTGAGTCTGCATCCAAACAAGAGACCAACTGTCTTTCAGCTGATAAATCTAGGCTCCACACAGAAATACAAGATTTACAGGTGCAGCGCAATGAAATAGCAATATGTTTCCCAAATCCATTTCCTTGAAGGGGATGGTATTGTAATAATGAATAGTACACATACATTCAAACTACAGTAATATTTTAGTTGGAGATTTTTTCTTCTTGCAGGCTTTACATTCTGAGGTTCAGTCGTTCCAGCCTGTTCATCTTGAACTTGTAACTTTAGTCGATTTCTTGTGTCCAACTGCACCTGAAGAAAGAGTTCAGCAGCTGAAAGATGACCTGGAGACCCTGCAGAAGAAACTGCACATTCAGAATGAAGTCATCCTTGAAAGGTAAGATAAATTTAAGCAATCACAAGCAATAATTCTACTGATTTGTCCCCTCATTTATGTCTCTATTTTGCCGCCCAGAATCGAAGAACTACAAAAGCACCTCTCCCTGGTGGAACAGTTTGATCAGACTCTCCTGGGGTTTTCCCACTGGAGTGACAGCATACTGTCCAGTCTGAGTTCACCTTCTCAAGTCAGCATCAACAACCTGCAATCTGCCTTCACACAAGTAAAGGTAAAAACTACAGAGGATGAGGTCATTGTTTCTTTTAGAATTAGTTAATTTGCTACAGCAAAACTAATCACATTTTTTAATTGCATGTGACAGGAGAGCCAGGTGGCCTTGCAGAAGCAGTTTGGGGCACGACAAATTTTGGAGCAGCAAACTGAGAAGCTCTGTCAGCTCTGTGAGACAAGTGGTGCACAGCACCTTCGTAAGAGAGCAGACAGCTGTCTCCAGCCTTACCTGGAGGCCCGACACCTAACCGAGCTCCAGCTCGAGTGCCTTGAAAGACTTGAAGCTTTTCTGCACACCAACAGTGCAGCAGCGGGTGGTGCTGCGGGGCCTGAAGCAAACGGTAGAAAGTGCTGGAAGTGGGGACCGTGGAAAAGTAGAAGAACTGCAGCAGGAGCTGGCCGCATATTGTCCCAGACATTACCCACCTGGAGGCTCTGGCTGTCAGTCTGGACAGCAGTCTCTGCAAAAGTCATCTTCACATAGGTGCTGATGACGGTGCTCGCAAGTCGTGCCGCATGCTGGCCGATTCACTCAGTGCTGAGCTAGATGCAGTAAAGACCTTACTTGGTACGAAGCAAAGCGACAGAAGCCCTGGGGGCTCTGTGGACCTCGTTCAGACAGAGGAAAGAACAGCTCCTCAAAGCTGTGGAGGACATTGAAGAAAAAGCAGACAGACAGAGACTGAAAGAGCCTACTGCGCATGCACTGCAGCAAAGGTACGGCAACATGCAGTGTTATATCTATGAGTGTGTTTGTGAAATATTTCCGGCTTCGCAACATGATGTTTTTTAACTGTGTGCCAGGATAAAGTTCTTTAATCAGATGGAGGATGAGCTACAGTCACACCAACATGAGGAGCAATGGCTGAAGGACAAGGGCCACCAACTGGCCCAGAAAGATGCAGAGTTGGCTGGTGAGGTCCTGAGAGAGCTCAGCCTGCTGGAAACCACCTGGGAGGAAACCAAGAGGCTCATCTCAGAGAGGTACTGAAGGAAGAGAAGCTCATCGAAGAATACACCAGAAAATAGTGTTTGTGCAAAGAATGCATGGAAACACAGTGATTGTTTTAATGTGGACATTGTGTTTACAGACAAGAGCAGTGCAAAACCCTTGCTGAACTTTTAAGAGAATACCAAATCTTCCGAACATCCATCAGCAGCATTACTGAGGGTACCGAACATTTCGTTGACATTAGCTCCGTCCTGAAAGACCACGAGGAAACCAGGAGGTCATTGGCAAAGGTCAAATCAATTTATTGTGTCATCTTTCATATTACTATTTCTTGTTAACATTAATATATTTTTTATTTAATTTAATTAATTTAATAGCTGTTCATTAGGTTTTAAATGTTTATTATCTGTTCTGTGTGTTATAGCACGAAGCATTAAAAATAGAAATGGCCAGCAAGCAACATGAACTGGATATGTTTTCCAGTAAAGGAAAACAACTGTTGTCTGAACTCAATAAGATCCCTGACTGTGATTTTAACACCATTAAAAAGGAGATGGATACGCTTGTGGACCAGTGGCTGGATGTAAGTTTGACTTCAGGAATTTATACAGTTCTAATGTGTTATCTGTTGACGTCCGCCTTAAATTTTGAGTTTTGATCTACTTGTCAGGCATCTGAGAGGATCGATGACAACATTAACCGTCTGAACCAGAGTTTGGTGCTGTGGGAGGATGTGCTCAAAATCAGTGAAGACATAGAGAGTTGGACAAGCAATTCCTTCATCGAATTAAACGAGATCCTAAACAATCTCAATGACACTCAGAAAATTACAGAAAGACTCTCTATCTTGCAGGTAAGCGATCACTAATAATAGTAATAAACAACAGGAAATAATCTAATTTCTCATGTCATCCATGCACAGATGGAAATGGGTGAGAAAGACCAAAAACTTGAAGCCCTACAGAGCAAAGTATCAGAGGTGAAGAAATTTAGCCAGAGTCAAGAAACACCTGCTAAATTACAGGTACTCGGGATATTTATTCTTTTGTTTTTTTGTGTAGTTAAACATAATCTCATGGTTTAATTTACACTCAACAGATTCTTCAAAATGACCTTTCCAAGAAGATCAGCACTGTTCGGAAGCTGCATGAGCAGGTCAAGGCAAACCTCACAGACTTCACTTTCCAAAGAAAACAACTGGAAGACTACATCACCCAAATGTCTGCATGGCTAAGGAGTATGGAGGAGTCTCTCGTTTCTTCACCTACAGGGTCAGATCCTGAGGACATCTGCAAAGTCAAGGTGCTGTCAACAACAGTGTCTTTATTTACATCATGTGCAATGGCAAAATCTTAAAAATCATCTTTATTTTTCTTTATTAGCTTTATAATTTTGTTTAAAATACTTTCTAGGATCTCCAGAAAGAACTGCAAGCTCAGCAGGGAAGTATTGACTCTACCAGGGAAGGTCTTAACACCCTGTGTAGAAAATATCCATCAGAGGAGCTGGCTAGTTTGGGCTCATCTCTCACCGAGCTCATCAAGACCTACGAGTCCGTCAACCAGCTGTCTGCTCGGACCCTGATGTCACAGCAGAACTGTCTTCAGCAACACTTCCTCGGTGAGTTATCTCAAAATCAGGCCACTGAGCCAAAAACGATTTCTCCTGTGTCGTTGGGAATTTCTGATGCCCTTATAATGTTGTTGTGCTTTATCCTTTGTTTCCTAAGATCAAGTTCAGGAGTTTCATCGTTGGCTTAATGAACAGAGGGAAATCGTAAAAGAATGCTCTGACCGGTCAGGGGACACTCAAATTGTGGAGCCGAAAACTACAGAAATTAAAGGTAGACCATGACTAAACTTAAAAGTGTCAACTATGTATTCTGTATTCTGAAGTTGAGATGGCACGATAAGGCGACTGATGGGTTTTGTGTTAGGGTGCCATGGATCGCATGGAGGAGGGGGAGCTACGCCTGACTCAGGTCTGTGAGAATGGAGAGAAACTGTTACTCCATCTTCCGAAAGCCAGCGCCGGGCAGGTCCAGCAGCACCTGTCATCCATCCAGCAGGACTGGGACAGCTTTGTGAAGCATTGCCGACAGAACCAACAAATCCTGGAAGACAGCGCCTCTCTAATGAAAGGGTCAGCGTCAGACAAGCCAGCCTGCTACAGCAACGTTCGCTGTATGAATGTGTCGAATCTCTGCAGGTTTGAGGGTCGCCTCAAAAAGCTCAGGTGGTGGCTGGAGCATGTGGAGAAAAGGATGACTACAGAGCTGCTGGAAGCCAAACAGCGTGGTCCTGAAAAAGCTGTGCTTGAGCAAGTCGAGCAATATCATCAAGAAATTCTCAAAGAAAGGTTTGAATTGAAAAATAGAATTATCTTGTCTAATTAGCAAAAAAAAAAAAAAAAACAAACCCAAAACGTTACTATACTTGTTAAAAGCAAGACATTTTCCCAGATTTTTTTAACTCCTGCGACTTCGTCCCTGCAGAGATTCATTTGAGCGCTTATGTCAGGAGGGTCAAGCGCTGAATGAAGGTGGCCGTGGTGACGGTAACGAGACGAGAGTTTCAGCTCAGCTGCAGTCCCAGCACCAGGCCCTGCTGAGGCGTGTGAGGGAGAAGGTACACAGCTGCCAGATCACATTACAGGAGCAACAGGCCTTCGAAGAGACACTACAGACCACCTGGACCTGGCTGAATGGAGTGCAGGAACGCCTCTCATCGCTCAATAGCACCTTTGGCAATAAGGAGACTTTAGAAAAAAGACTAGGGCTTGTACAGGTCAGTAAATGATGTGGGGTTTTTTTGCCATTTTTGAAGAAAATTTACATTCTGACATGTTTTTGTTTTTTACAGGATATTCTGCTAATGAAGGGTGAGGGTGAGGTGAAACTCAATATGACCGTGGGTAAAGGAGAACAGGTTCTAAAACACAAAGGGCTGGAAGGACAGGAGATCATTAGCTCCCAGCTACAGAGTCTCAAAGACGCCTGGGCTAATATGTTGATGACTTCCATGAGCTGCCACAGGTAGGAAGTGTCGTTTGCCCCATGTAATAAGGTTAACACAGCTTATTAAACTGGCCTTTTACCCTCATTAAAAATACTGTTTGTAGTCGGCTGGAGTGGACAGTGGCCCAGTGGAGCAGCTTTCAGGAGAGTAAAGCTCAGCTGCAACAGTGGATGGAGTCGGTTGAGCAGGAACTTGGAACGACTCTACCTCAGCAACCAGGTCTTAAGGAGAAGTGTGCTTTGCTGGAGCGCCTCAGGGCAATCCAGGCTGATGTGGATGCACATGCATCGGCACTGTCACGGCTAACCGGACAAAGCAGTTGAGATGTATGAAAAAACCGGGGACCAGCCCTTCGGACCAGAGGCACGAGCAGAGCTGACAGCACATTTCGCTGATATCTCAGCTGTTGTGAAGGTAATTAAGCATTACCTTACAGTGTTGGAAGCTTCGCTTCTGCTTGCGATGGAATGCAAATAATCGCTCCAGAAGGTTGACGCGATTAACAACATTGACTGTATTTATCTTTATCTTACAAAGGCTAAAGTGCAGTCCATGCAAAATATTGTGTCCGAGCATGAGCAGTATCTTGACGCTTTGCGGGACTTCAACGACTGGCTGACTTCTGCAAAAGAGGAACTCCAGCGCTGGTCAGACTTGTCAGGAGACTCTGTTTCCATTAAAAGAAAACTCTCCAAAGTGCAGGTGAAGACTTTCTTGAAATCTTGTTGAAATTTTTACTACAGAAGATGAACATATTTACTTGCTAAAATAGGTCCCAACTGTCATATATGCATTATGGCTCCTTCATACCTTGATTGTTACTCTTCACTTATTTTAATCTTGAGCAGGTCTTGTTCACATTAGGTACACAAGAGTTGTGGAAATAACAACTGTGGTAACAATGATACCTTTTTCTGTTGTTAGGAACTGCTTGATTCAAAGCAGCGAGGAAGAGAGAGATTGAACCGTGTTCAACGATTTGGAGCAGTGGCAAGGGATCACACTGGGTCAGGGGGCTATGAGGCTATAGAGCGAGAGGAGGCGGCCCTCATATCCTCCTGGGAACAGTGGGAACGTGGGGCACTGCAGACTCGAGCTAGTTTAGAAGCAACGCTCCTCCAAATAACCAACTCTGAGCAAGAATTCAACAGGCGGTCCACACAACTGGAGCAGGACCTGCAGGCCTTGAGTCAGCAGCTACAGGACTGCCATGTGCGCTTGTCTCAAGCAGAGAGTAAAAACGCTGGGGAAGAAGCTGTTAAAGCCTGGCAGATAGCAAAGGTAGGACCCCTCTTTCAGTATACGGTTAGAGTTAGGTCAATGAAGTCTCACCATTTATTTGATGTAACCAGTGATAGCAGAGGAGGACTAAAGTGTACATGGTTGTGATGGTGGAGTAATGTTAAATGCATTTTAAGGCTGTTTATCTTTGTTATCTGTTTTATCTGATAGGACACCTCGGAGGAACTTGCCAAAGCTGAACCCATAACTGAGAATCTAAAGACTCAACTCAACGATCTGTGCCGATTTTCCAGAGACATGGCCACCCAGTCAGACAGAGTGTCAGCTGTCATTAAAGATTACAACAGGCAAGAAAGCAAAACACATTCTGTTACCCATATAAAAGATAAGCATAAGGTTTAAAAGAGAACTCTGAAAATTAGAGAGAGAGAAAGTTAGGAGTTTTGTTGTGTTTCTTTTTTTTTTAGTCTGAGTCTTCAGGCATCCAGAGCGTGCCAAAGCAAACAAAAACAGCTGGAACAAGGCTTTCGCTCAGCCTTCAGAGAGTTCCAACAGTGGTTGGTTAACTCAAAGATTAACACAGCAAAGTGTTTCGACGTGCCGCAAAACCTCACCGAGGCCTCAGCGAGTTTGCTAAAGATTCAGGTAGAACACGTGGAAGGGTTCTGAAAAAAACTTGAACGAATATCGTTTTAGCAGAGCCATCTTGGCAAAACCTTTAATTTACCTTTAACCTTATCATCTATTTATCATCTTCTCAGGAATTTCTGAGTGACCGAGAGCAAGGGCAGTCAAAGTTGAATGCTGTACTTGTTAGCGGTGAGCTCATCTGTAATGTTGCAGCTAAAGAGAAAGTTGAAGCTGTCCAAGCTAAAATGAACACTGCCAAAGAGGACTGCAAAAACTTCATGACCAACCTGCACAACAGGGAAACAGGCCTACAAGTAGGGGCATTGAACGCAAACTTAAAAGAATAATTTTAAAGAGGATTGCTAAGAGGTTCTCATACCATCTTGTGTGTTTCAGAATCTGGTGTCTCAGATGGAAGACTTTGAGGCCTGTGCTGAGCCCCTTCAGGACTGCCTTAATGCTACAGAGCGGGTTGTTCAGGAGAGCAGCATCAGGCTTCACGACCTCACAGGCAAGAAGCTGGAGCTTCAGAAGCTGCAGGTACTTAGAGCACATTACCGATCTGCCCGCAGCACTTTTCATTCTCACAGCCACTCATATTCAAGCGCTGCCATCTCTCTTACCATCATCAGCAGGAAGATTTAACATAACCTAAAAAAAAAAAAAATCCTGTTCATTTTCGACATTTCTGGCATTTTTCTGCTTCTCTTTTCCAGCTGCTCTATGCTCTCTTAAGAACGTCTGTTGTGTAGGTTAACAAATAATATAGGATAACGTATTTAAAATTGTTTTAAGAATACATTTCTAAGTGTGAAAACCGAGGTCTTGGTTGCACGTCATATCCATCAGCAGCATCTCAGCCATACCATTGTTCAACCGCTGCTTTTCTTTTAATGTTGCCATCTCTAACTCTGTAGCCTTCCTCTGAATTTTACTGTCTTTAATATGCGTGCCAGCTTGCATGCCTCTTTGTTAACCTGCTTGTGCTCTTTCAGTCTGTGCTTGAGGAGTTAGCTTCTCTTGAAATTCAGCTGAACAAGCTGAGAGAGAAGGCCCAGCTGTTGTGGGATGAACATGTGGCCGGCAAGGCTTTTGTGCATCGTGTCGCACAGCTCTCTGCTCAGTACCTAGCTTTAACCAACTTGACCAAGGTACAGTAATGCCTTCAGATCTGCCTGTACACGGGGGCTTTGCTAGGGGAAAGTGTGTGAAAGCAGACAGTGGTTTCAGACTGGTTGAGCATCACGTAAATTTACAGCTGATATATATGGAAGGTATTGATTCACCATAATCTAACATTGATTTTGTTAGCTAATCCCTTTTCATTGTACCAGAATTGTTTCTAAATATCTTTTGCAAACCAGCAATGTTGTAGGTGGAGTTCAAAGGCACTGTTTCTAAGACGTTGAGCTGAGATTTAGTAACTCATTCGATCCCTTTTACTGGTTTTGCAGGAAAAAGCATCACGGATTGACCGAATCGTTTCAGAGCACCAGCTTTTCTCCCAGGGGTTGAAGGAGCTGCAGAACTGGGTGGCTGACACCAGCCACATGCTGCACACTTACTGTTCCCCCACTGCTGACAAAAATGTTCTCGATAGTAGGATGATCAAGCTGGAGGTATAAATAGTCCCCTGTATTTAACATTAAAACACAAATATATGGTAAATCTGCATATGTGATCCCGGTGCCAGGCTCTGTTGACTGCTCGTCAAGAGAAGGAGATTCAGCTCAAAATGCTGATTACCAGGGGTGAGTCTGTTCAAAGAAACACGTCAGCAGAGGGAGTGCCTGCAGTCCAGAAACAGATTCAGGACCTCAAGGATTCCTGGGATGCCCTGCTGTCTGCTTCCATCCAATGCAAAAGGTGGGTTTTCTGCACAGTTTCCCACCTGCCCGGTACTTACTGCACCAACTGCAGTGATGTTTTCTGGCTTGTTTTTGCTCCTAAAACTAATAGTCAACTGGAGGGTTCCCTGTCTCAGTGGACCAGTTACCAGGAGGATGCGCGTCAGTTTGTTGCATGGTTGGAGCATGTGGAGGAGAGCCTCAGTTCCATAGAAAAACAGTGCCCAGAGATGAGAGACAAAACCGCTAATCTAAGCAAGGCCAAGGTACTTTTTTGTTCACACTACTAATGGTGAAATACTTTGCACACTTGGTGAAATCTGGAATTTCATTATTTTTCAGTTACTCTATGAGGAGGTCCTTAGTCATAACACTCTACTGGACACCATTACTGCAAAGAGTTCTTGTATCTCTGAGAACTTTGTCACCCAACTGGAGCTGCAAGATCTGCAAGAACGACATAACTCTGTGAAAGACAATGCCATGGTACCGAAAGTAAAAAATAAATGACTTTTTACTCTATTTTTTCTCTAGAATCTGTGAAAAATAAACCTTTTTTACTTTTGTTGCCAGAGAGCTGTAGGTAAAGCAGAAGAGCTGGTGAAAGCTCACCAGGAATATCAGCATGGGCTCCATGCATTTGAGGACTGGCTGGAACACGAACAGGAGAAGCTCGGCTGCTACACAGAACTGGAGGGTGAGGTTGACTTGCTTGAGGAGACTCTGCAAAAGCTGCAGGTATGACCCTCGAGTGGGGCAAAACCACCAGTATTGTTACCTAAAATACATACTTTTCAGTTGATACTGTGAGAGTGTTAAGCAACATCTCTGGAACTTCAGGAACTTCAGTGTGACTGTACAGAAGGCCAGGCTCTGCTCAACACGTTGCTGGTCAGTAGAGAACTTGTCATTCCCTGGGGCCTGCCTCAGATCGAAGACCGAAGACTTGAGACTCTGCAGCAGGAGTGGAGGTTGTATCAGGCCCAGCTAGTCGACACCCGGGGTCAGCTGAACAGCAGTCTGGCCAAACTACGGCAGATAGAGCAGAAGTTCCAGTGTCTTGACAGCTGGCTTAAAGGCATGGAGACCAAAGCACAACTGCGTAGCACCCGGCAGTCAGACCGCACCACCAAAGATGCCCAACTTCAGTTAATAAAGGTCAGGGACTCATGCATGGAAACTATTCATGGAAATTAATAATCAGATAATTGAAATTGATTCTATTTTATCATTTATGTATATTTAGAGCTGGCAGGAGGAAGTGCTGGTTTACCAAGAGGAGATGGAGGGCCTCAGTCTTCTGGCTCAACAGGTTATGGACGAGACTCATATTAGCAGCCAGATCAGTACCAGAGCCACCAAGATTACCTCCCGTTACCATATTCTACTTCTGCATTTACTGGTAACTTTACAACAACTGTACACTGCTAACACACATAGTTCTGAATGCTGTTATACAGTATGTCCCTTATGATAAAATGTTATCAATATTGTTAAAAGCTAATTATATGCCTTACAGTTTAATTCTTCAGGTTCTATCATTCCAAGTGGTCTTAGAATTTTGTGCATATTTTATTTACATGTAGAAAAATACCCACGTTTGACATTTTTCACATTTGTATTTTTCTGTATTCTTGTATCTTTATTTGTAGGAGACAATCAAACAGCTTCAGGAAGAGCTTTCTTGCATTGACGAGGCACAGAGTGCTTTCAGCATTTTCTCTGACTGGCTCAGCACAGTTCAGAAGAATTTTAACACTGTGGCTGTTCCTATTAATGTAGTGGACCGCCTGGCAATGGAGAAAAAGATGAAAAAACTGAAGGTACCCTTTTCAAGTTGTTTTCTGATGACCATTTTTGCATTTATCCTTTTGCTTTTTTACTGGACAAAAATCCCCAACAGTGCGATAAATTAAAATGCAACTTGAATCATTTAGGCACTTCAGGGGGACATGGAGCAGGGTCACACTTATTTAAAAACAATGAGGGAGAAATCCGAGCAAGCCATGGCGTTCTTGGAGGAGCCTGAAGCAGCGAAGCTGAGGGATGAAGTGGACGCTTACTTCCTCCAATTACAAGTGCTAATGGACACTCTGCGAACAGAGCATAACTGCCTCGAGAAGTGTATATCCCTCTCTAAGGACTTTATGGACAAGTACAAGACCCAGATGCAGTGGCTAACCGAGACCAAGAACTTTTTGTTATCCAGTGTAGAGCCTAAAGCTGAACTTTACCAGAAGAAGGCTCAGCTTGCAAAGTATAAGGTAACATGTCACCAACTAGATTATCTTCCTATGTAAAACAAAATATGTACGAATACCAAAATGCTTATGTATAGTATTTTGTAACATTCCTTTATGTACAGACAATCCAGCATACAGTGCAGTCCCACGAGTCAGCTTTGAAATCTGTTCTTGGAAAAGGTCAAGCTCTGCTGGACATAGTCCATGATACCACAATCAGTGACAATATGAAAAAGATGCAGGCTGCCTACCAAGATCTCTGCTTAGCTGCAAAGGTATGAACATTATTCTACTGTTACTTTTCCTGAGGTTTCTATAGAAGGGAGGGTTGATGTAGGATCCCCTTTGTCCATCATGGTGTTTTTTTGTTTTAATATTGAAAAAAATGTGTCATGTCTGAAACATTTTTGTCTAACAAATCATGTGCATGTCTTCTGTGCTGGGCTTTAGACCCAGGTCCAAAATTTTGCAGAGTGGGTGAAGGAACATGAGGATTACAACAGTGAACTGCAAGAGGTTGAAAAGTGGCTGTTACAAATGTCCAGCAGACTGGTCACCTCAGATTCCATGCAGACCAGCAGCATTGAGATGGCCACTCAGCAGCTTGCTCGACATAAGGTAACAGCAACACGGTCAAACCACAGTTTGGACTGTGGCCTTGCACCTTGAATTCTTAGATTGAAATAATTATTTTGGTGAAAATGACGTAGACTTTCTAACAGTTGTCTATGATTTGTTTTTTCAGGCCTTAATGGAAGAGATAACCAGTTTTGAAGAGCGCCTTACAAACTTGAAGCAAAAAGGTGACGATCTGGTAGCCAGTTGTACAGCTGAAGTTCAAGCTAAGATCAACCAACAAGTGCAGTCTCACCAGCAAGGAACCCGAGACAGTTACTCTGCCATCTGCAGCACTGCCCAACGTGTGAGGCATTTAACCCAACCCATAACCCAAACTGTGTTAGGATATAACAGATATAATGACCATCCCTTTGCTCAAACAGGTCTACCAGAGCCTTGACCGAGAACTGCAGAAACACGTCAGCCATCAGGACACTCTCCAGCAGTGTGAAACGTGGCTCATCACTGTACAGGAGGAGCTTCAGGTGAATGATCAGGGTCCATCAGGTCTGCAGGAAGCACTGAAACAGGTATTGAAGAACATCTTGTTCACATTGAATGAGTTGTTTTTCCTGTTCTGACTTTCTTTTACCGTAACCAACACAGGTGAAGCACTACAGGGCTCTTCAGGAGCAAGCCAGCACGTACCTGGACCTGGTGTGTTCAGTGTGTGACTTATCTGATGATGCTGTGAGGGTTGCAGCTGCTCAGGTCCAACAAATCAAACTTATGGTCAGTCACTTCCCGACTTATTATTTGCAAAAGCGTGATATCAAATAAAATTCTGTTAATTCTGTGTGTTTGTTTCACAGTTAGAGGAAAGGATGTCCAAAGCCCAGGAGCTTTCTGAAGGTTGGAGGGAGATTAAGGAACAGAAGCAAGATTTGAATAACTTCTTCCAAGATGTGGAGCAGCAGCTCCTTAGCTTCTCCAGAAGGCCTGCAGAGCTGGAGACAAAAATAGCTCAAAACATGCTGTCACAAGTCAAGGTAGCGAACATTCGGATGTCTGCTTTGAGCAATGTTTTTTTTTTTTCTTTCCAACATTTTAACATTCGGATCATTACGTGTTGGGAAAAAATACATTTTTTTCCCACAGTTTTTAAGATTTTGAGTATATTTGTCATGCAGGAATATGGCCATCAATTAGAGACTAAACAGAGCACGCTGGCCAAGATGACAGAGACTGTCAGCAAACTGACGGGTGGCCAAGATTCTCCAGAACATGCTGAGATTGACCATCTAAGTCGTTCCTGGTCGGCGCTCTGTCATCAAGCCCAGAAGCTGCAGATGCAGAGAGAAGAGGACCTACAGAGGTCCGCTGACTACTATGAATGTATCGGTGCTGTGGAAGCCCTCTTTGAGCAGGTGTCCAAAGAGTGGGACAGTCTAGCCAGGTATGTTTTCACATTCTTTAGATGCTGTTTTGCCAATATTTCACTGACCATGTTTCATTAACTTTTGGACGCTATATTTGGCCCAGAACTGATGCTGAAAGTTCATCTCAGCATTTGGAGGCTTTACGGAAGCTGGCAGCAACGCTAGAAGAACAGAAAGGTATTCTTGAGGACATGAAGGAGCAAAAACAAAAAGTCATTCAGTATCTGAACTTGGATGACAAGGAGCTGGTAAAGGAGCAGATCAGCCACTTTGAGCAACGATGGGCTCAGATGCAAAACCTAATTGAGAAGAAAATCCAGGATTCTGTCATGACGTTTGAAGATATGGCCCAAATCGAGGCTCGTCTGAAAGAAGCGCGGGAATGGGCAGAGGAACAACAGCCTGCTCTGTCTGAGGCCATGAAAATGAGCCCTCCTCCAGAGCTAGCTCAGAGCTTCCTGTTTGACCACCTGAGCATCTGCAGTGAGTTGGAGGCCAAGCAGCTCCTGCTGGCACAGGCTACGGCTGATTCTGATCGGGTGCTGGCTCGGCTGGGCCTCAGTGAACGACAACGTTTACAACAGCTCATTACCGACACTCAAAATGAGGTGGAATCGCTGAGTGTGAAGGTTGCACAGCGTAGAAAACATCTCAGCAAGGCATTCACAGAGAGGACACAGTTCCTAATGGCCGTTGGCCAATCCATTTCCTGGGTCCAGCAAAATGAAAAGAAGGCCCAGGCGGAGGAGTACGTTGCTTTGCTACCTGAGGACCTGGCCAAGCAGGTCAGAACTTGTAGGAACATCCAGAGCAGCCTGAAGGCCTATCAAAGCGAGCTGACCTCTCTGTGGTCTCAGGGGAGGGACCTGATGAGGGATGCCAGTGACGAGGAGCGGAATGAGATCCTCACAAAGTTGCAGGAGTTACAAAATATCTTCGACAAAACATTACACCGATGTGGCCAGAAGCTTCAGGAGCTTGAAAAGGTGTTTGTGTCCAGAAAGTATTTCAAGAGTGATTTGGAGAAGATATGCCTGTGGATAAAACAAGCTGATATTGTTACTTTTCCTGAAATCAATCTAATGGTTGGAGATGCTGAACTGGAAATGCAGCTGCTAAAATATCAACATATAATTGAACAAGCTGTTGAATATGAAAATCTACTTCTCATTGTTCAGAGAGCCGGACAAGAAATTTTGCCCAGTTTGAATGAGGTAGACCATTGCTATTTAGATGAAAAACTCAACAGTCTCCCGCTACAGTATAATAGCATATTAGCGTTAGCCAAAGAAAAACATGAAAAAATCCAGCAGGCCATCCTCACAAGAAACGAGTACACCTCTTTTATTGATGTCACTTATAGAGCACTGAAGGAGCTTGAGGAACAGTTTAATACCCTCAGCATCCAACCAGGAGGACTACAAACCGAGGAGGTTGTCAGTCTGCAGAATGATTATAAAGCAATCCAGACGGACCTGAGTAACCTGAGTCTGGCAGTGAGCGAACTAAACCAGAAGAAAGAGGCGTTCCGTAGTACCGGCCAACCGTGGTGCCCGGAGGAAATGACCCAGCTCGTGAGCTTGTACAACGGCCTTAAGAGACTGATCGAACAGAAAGTGGAGCATCTGGATGAGACCCTGGAGTCATTTGAGGACCACAAAGCCATGGCTCTGCAGATGGACTCGGAATTAAAGGCGACAAAAGAGCAACTGGTAAAAGTTAATGCAGAAACCCAGTCGGCTGAGGAGAGGCTGAAGAACTATCACGCTCTGGCTGGGAGTCTTCAGAGTGCAAATTCTCACTTATCGAGGCTAATGGAGCAGATGGATTCACTCGCACCCCGTGTGGACCAGGCAGCTCACGATGCCTCCAAGGAACAAGTGGTTCTGTGGCAGGAGGAGCTGCGATCGTTGCAGGCTGCTGTAGGTGAACTAATCGAAGAGTGCGAGGTTAGGTTTGTCCAAAGTAAAGACTTTGAAACGGAGATGAAGAGAATTTTGGAGTGGCTTCATCAGGTCAGAGATGAACTGGGAAGTGGTGTGATTGTTGACGTGCGGGTGGAAAAGGTGCAGGAGGAGATCAGAAAACAACAAATCATGCAAGAGGAAGTGCAGTCCCGCCTTAGAATAGTGGCGTCACTTAGTAGCAGGGAAAAACACAAGTACGTCAGTGTGAATGAACTTGTCCCAGAGCACGTGGATTCAAGCCTTGAGGAAATGGCGAAACTGCAGGCAGATGTTCAAAAAGCACTGAGCGCCAGACAGGTGGGCCATCGCACTTTTACCCCAGACATTTTTGTAAGTTTTGTCTGTTGTTGTTTCTGTTGTAATTGTATTTTTTCATTGTCTTGAACGCGGAACTCTCTTTTCCAGATAACCTTGGAAGATGCTCTGGTGTTATGCCAGAAGTACCACTTTAGAATGCAGTCTGCCTGTGAATGGCTGGAGGATGCGGTGTCCTTCCTGCAGCAGGCTAGCCTGGGCGTGGATGTGGAGAACTATGAGGAATGTCTCCGGCAGCAGCTGGACATTATGGCCACAGAGCAGGAGTTCCTCATCCATTTGGAGGAGCTGCAGGCCTTGGTGCCTCACTTGGAGTCTATAGTCAACCCTTTAGCAAAAGAACAGCTCCACGTGAGCGTGGAATCAGCAAGGCAGAGAGGCGTAGAAGTCCGAGATCAGCTCCATTGTCACCAGGATGTCCTCCATAGGTAGCTAAGATAAAATGAGCAATGACGATTTCTTAATGTCTGGTTGCATTTTTCCTAATAAACTTTTGATTTTATTAGTTGCGTGGCTCAATGGAAGTCATACCAGGAAGCAAGGCAGACTGTCATTGAGCTCATGAACGAGGCCGAGAAGAAGCTGACTGAATTTTCAACTGCTAAGGCAGCCACAAGCCAAGAGGCTGAAGACAAACTCTGCAGCCATCGAGTATGAGAGGCCACAGCAGGCTTTTTCTTTAAAATAGGTCTCTGTCTTTAAAATAGCAACAGTTTTGATGTTTGGGGTCTTTTTGTGGTTTGTTTTATAGTCTCTGGTGTCACTGGTGAGTGGCTTTCAAGAAAAGCTGAGTGGTTTAGAGGAGCAAGCTGCCCAACTGGAGCTGGTGGCAAGTGATGCCAGCAAGGCTACCATCAGCCGCTCAATGACCACTGTGTGGCAGCGCTGGACGCGGCTGCGCAGCGTGGCCCGCGGCCAAGAGAGAGTGCTTGAGGACACAGCGCAGGAATGGAGGACCTTCAGAGAGAAGGTACAACACAGATATATACACAGTCCTAAAGCCTCAGTATGGTACAGTTACATTGGCATGTGTTTGCAGATGGCAAAGGTGACGGCAGTTTCTGATGAACTGCACGGTCGTTTCCCTGACACTTCTGTGGAAAAGGCTTCCAAAGCCACCCTGCAGTCTCTTTTGGATCAACATGACGTCCTCAGTCAAGATTTGGAGAGAGAGCTGTCGTCCCTCACGCTGCTGCGTCAGTATGCGCTCAGTCTGCTGCATGATGTGGAAGTGCCTTCACCGACAAATGAGCAGGATGAGCTGCCTGGCCTGAAGGAGATCAGATGTGTACAAGACAAAATGGAAAGGTACACACAAAACAGCTTTTTCAAAAAAATGTAGCACTGTTCTGGAACTTTTTAGATTGTATTGTCTCTGTTTTTAGTCTCCTAACACGGTCAAGGGCCCAGCGAGCTAATGCTGTTCAGGAGCTAAGAGACAGAGAGGAGGTAGAGAAGGAGCTTAGCATTGTAAAAGCCTGGATTCAGGAGACAAGAGAGCTCCTCCTCAATCCAACGCAAGATATTGATTCTCTGCTTCAGGAACTTGAGGTATATAGTTCACACCACTCTAAACATGACAATATGGAAATATGTTATGTTACTTTTGAGAAAATTGACCGGTCATCTACATTTTGCACATAGGTTGTACATGGAGATGTGATCACCTATCGTCAGAATGTAGATAAACTGGCAGAACTTCAGCAAAGCAAGTACCTGGACTTGTACACCATATTGCCTTCAGAAATTTCCATGCAGCTGGCTGAGGTCTCTCTCGCACTGGGGGCTATTGAAGACCAGGTACTGTGGCCTGTAGAGGAGACTGGCTTTTTTAAAGTAAATTGCTTTGCAAATCAACTAATGTAGCATTTTTTTGACATGTTCTAGGTTCTTTCCAAAGAGAGAGAAATTCAAAGAACAAAAGAAATAAATGAAGACTTCAGTTCTCGAATCCATGACATCTCAGAAAAACTCAAGGCAATTTCTGTTAAATTCAAAGAAAAGTCTCCCGATGTTGATCATGCCAAAGAAGAGGTCAAGGTTGGTTTTTCAACGGCAGATGGTTTGGTATCATTTATGGCCAATATTGTATTTACTAAACTGTAATAACGATGGTGTTGGAATTATTTTACTCAGAGCCTGTCTGAGAACTTGGAAGGCTGTGGTCGAGTCCTCTCTGAACTGGATTTGGCTGTGCAAGAATTTGGACGCCGAAACCCCCTGCTGGCCAAACAGCTGAGCGATTCTATAAGCAAGCTATCAGAAATGCATCACCACAGTTCTCGGCTTGCTGACTGTAGAAACAACTGGATTAAAAAGGTTTCATTTTTCATCTCTAGCATATGAAGCAGCAGTTTTCAGAGCAGTGTACAAATTTTGGCTATTCAACTTTGTTTTGTTGCTGTTTAGGCTGTCTGTTATTTAGATGAATACAATGAAATGCTGGACTTTATTGTGCGATGGGCAGAGAAAGCCAAAAGTCTGCTGAGGACAAACATCATCTGGAATTCCTCAGGTCATCTGCAAGAACAGATACGAATGTGCCAGGTGACACAACACTGCTGCTTTTAGAGTAGAAGTTACTCTAGAGTTTTTAAATTGAATTTGTTTGATAAGAGTTTTTTTTATTGAACATCGGGTTTATTCATTTATTTTGGCTTTTTTTGGTGTTTTTAGGCAGTACTACGCGAGTCTCGTGAACTCCATGGGGACTTGGAATCAATGGCAGAGAAAGTGGAGCTCCTCTCTGAAGTGCTGCAGGTTGAGTCTTTGAGCCAGCAAGTTTGTGAACTAAGCCGACACACTGAGGAGCTGCAGCAAGGCATTAAAATGCGCCTACAAAGCCTGGAGGATGCAAATAAGGTGCAGTGCCCTCAACAAACATATGCATTAATCGTTCCTCATGTTAGATGTATAATATAACATTTCTTTGCTTGTCTAGGACTATGGAAGCTCTGGAGTATGAGGTTAAGGCCCTCCATGTTGCTCTGGAGCAGGTCCAAGCCACCCTGACCTCACCAGAGTTGGCACGCCAGAGCCTCAAAGAACAGCTGTTTCAGAGACAAGTAATCACACCACATTTACATTATCCATAAAATACTTTCCCTGCCTTACTATAAAAGTGTGGGCTGTTAACGGCTTTATATACATTTGTAAACTATACAATTTTTTCTTGTGTTTGTAGCGTCTTTTGGCTGATATGGAGAGTTTCAAGCAGCAGGTGCAGGCAGTGCAAATGTGTCAGAGTGCTTTGCAGGTCCCTGAGGAGGTGATGGCCAGCCTTGCAATCTGTCGCACAGCATTGCGTTTGCAGCAAGAAGCCAGTCAGCTGCAGCATGTGGCTATTCAGCAATGTAACATCCTACAGGTAAACTGTGCTCCTGACATTCACATCTCGCAAAGTGGAATACAGAAAAATATTTTTTATGTGAAGGTATGACGGCTTGTTTACATTATGAAGCTATTAAGTAACAAAATAATGTGTTATTTTTGTCCAGGAAGCAGTGGTGCAATATGAGCAGTATGAACATGAAGTGAAAGACCTGCAGAGTCTGATTGAGGAAGCACATCGAGTCATTCAGGACCGACCCATTCCCACAAACAACATCCAGGAACTGCAGGCCCAGATCCTTCACCATGAAGTAAAACACTCATTTAACCTCTTGTGGTCACATTTTAATTGTAGATTTACGACTGTGTCATAATTGATCATGTATTTATGAAGGACTGGCGCAGAAAATAAAGGGATACCAGGAGCAGATTGCATCACTGAACTCAAAATGCAAGATGCTGGCAGTGAAGGCCAAGCACGCCACCATGCTTCTGACTGTGAGCGATATTGAGGGACAGCATGAGATGGACGAGGAGAAATCCAAGAAATCTTTAATACCAAGCCATCATGGTCAGAAAACACATTATGTATTTTGTAGGATGCACCTGTGCCAGTATATTTAAAATAAATACACAAATTCTCATTCATCTCCCTAAATGTGCTCTTCTGTTGATATCTCCCACTCTGGTGTGTTCAGATGACAGCCGGTCGCTCTCACACTCTCTTGTCCCCTGTTACGGAGGAGTCTGGTGAGGAGGGAACTAGTAGTGAGGTCTCGTCATCTCCCGTCTGCCGCTCTCCTTCTCCTTTTATCCGCACTGAAGCCCCTGTAACTAAGGTATGTGTCATTTTCTTCTCCTTCTGATAGCTTTTTTTTTTTTTTTGCTGGTTTTTAGTGTTCATGTAATGGTACTCACAAGTACGTGTACATAAAACCTATTTCACATTTCTGAATGTCCCATTGTTAAATGTTTTATACAGATGGGAAGGGGAACACTCACAAGA
>CAAE01015123.1:701520-799071 GCA_000180735.1 Tetraodon nigroviridis
GAAATTAGATTTTGAGGAAATGGTATAAATGGTAGATTTTGTGTAGTTAATTTTGGTGTAAAAGGGTGAGAAGGTTGAGTTGAATAGGATGGTGAGAAATGGGTTGGCTAGGATTGAAGGGTGAAATGTAGAAGACTAGCATATCTTTGTGAGTCCCTGATTTACCATGTAATAAGTGACTTTGTATTTGCATATTAGGACTAATAAAGTTATTGAACGTCTGTGGATTAATATTCATTTACATATTTCTCCTAATCAGTCCAAATAAGCTTGTCACTGTGTCTCATCAAATGTCAAACATCTCTCTGTGTAATTTGTTAGCTTCTTTTTATCTTACCTGGTAAATGAGCTGAAACACTACAAAGAATTAACTCTCTCACTTTAAAGGAGCAAAATCCTACTTTTGATTTTGTCACTGCGCTTTTCTGGTTTTGGGATTTCTATTCATCGGTAGCTTTTGTCTTGATTTGCCTCGATTTAAACACACTTTCTTTCTTTTACTCCCCCTCCTCCCTGTTCATTGCAAACAGCAACGGGGCAAATGTAGTGTGTCTCAGCCCGGACCCTCTGTGTGCGGCCCACACCACAGGTACCTCTCTGTTGGTTTTTAGGACACCCAGAAGATGGTGGAACTCACCAGTCCATGATGCCCTTGGAGGCAGATGCTTTGCCACAAAAGTGATAGTAGCTCTTACACCACAGCAGAAAGGTTTTTGACAGCGACGCCAGATGTGCTGGTGAATTCCATCATCTTCTGAGGTGAAGAGGTGGAGTGATGAGGTGAAATGCAGCCTAAATATTCCTGCTACAGTAAATTCCACAATAAATGGTGCAAAGCCTCTTTTTTTTTTACCTCTGCCCTCAGATGCTGAATATCTTTAACCTAAAACCTGAGGCTTTTCTCACATTTCAACACAAGCACTTGTCTAACAGTCCTTCGCTGTTACTGAGCGCGCTCTCCTCGAATTTCTGAGCCATTACATGTCTGCAATGAACAACGCAACAGCTGCCACGTTTTCTTTCTCTCTTGCTCTCATGTCTGACACTTTTCTTCTTCTGCTGCCATCGCATCTTCTTTCCACCCTCTCCCCCCTTCAGTCTCTCACCCGTGAGCCTCTCAGATCTAAAGGGCACATTTGGTGACAGCAGAACATTTTTTAATTTAAATCTTCTATGGAATTAATTCAGCTCTTTTGAAGTTTTGCTCCACTAAGCACATGCTAAATTCGTCAGCAACACTATAGTTGGCGAAACTCGTGAGTGAGGGAGACACCCCCCAGTTCACAGAGGCTCCTATAAGTCCTTACGCGTTCTGCATTCTGATCTTTCTATAGCATGCTTTGCATTTTCCACAGGACACGGAGTCCTTATATGAAAATATCAGCTGAACGCTGGCCGGTCAGCTGATTTTTGCAGCATGCTTTTCGTCTTTTAACCTAACATCTGCAAGTTAACGGAGGCTATATGTTAACTACATGTTTGGTGCTAGATTGTACCGTTATGTTTGTTGGGCAGCATGTAGCGTCACACTGTGTTGGTGTCTACTTTAGTGAGTTACCTTTCTTCTGTCAATGAAGTCTTATTTGGATTGTAAAATTGGTAGACGAGGAGATCAGGATATTGAATCGGGGGGGAGGACAAAGTACGTTGGTTTATCGACTAATCGGTCTTATTTTGAGACTTTAAGCACACCTCAGCTCCTCTTTGGTTGCTGTTGTGTGTGAGTAATCCCCTGTCTGCATTATGCACGCGTGTGCACATCCACAGGTGTCGCAGCGGCGCTGGATCCGTTTCCTTCCCTTCTGATCCTGGGGCGCCGTCCGACCGGAGGGGATTTGTGCGGCGCGTCCTCTGTGTCGCTCTGCCTCTCCAGCTGTTCCTGCTCCTGTTGGTGGTCTTTGCGTTCCTGCTGCCATTGTCCGAGGAGGACTACTGTTCCCAGACCAACAACTTTGCCCATTCCTTCTACCCCATGCTCAGCTACACCAACGGGCCTCCTCCAGTGTAGACGGACAGCACAAGCGCTGCTCTCCGGTGTTCTTCCAGTCCCTCTGTGGAATCAAGATGAAGAAAACATCATTTAATGTGTGTGTGTGCGTGTGTGTGGGAGTGTGTGTAGGACCCTGGGACTGGTCGCACAGCTGTGGGTCATCGGGCACAGAAAGATGAAGCTCAGCGTGCTTTCAGTGGTATTTATAGATGCTGAGTGTCTCTGAAGAGCTCTGTGAGTGGATAGCACCAAAGTTAGATGCTGAATTCAAGCCTGTGAAGTTGCTTAAAACTCAAATATACACTTAATATATGTGACATTGCATTTATTCTTTTACCTGTATTTTGGCATGCAGTTCTTGCTTTTATTTAAGTCCTTTCTTCATCGTGTCTGTGTTAGAAAAGAAACATTTATCTGAATTACACAGATTCAAAAACTGAGACAGATGTTTAAATTTACAGCCAGAATTTAACCTTTAACACCAGTCATTCATTATCTTTTTACTTTTTTTTTTTTTTTCAAAGAAAATCTAACTTTATGACATATAGAACTAACATATATTTTGTATGTCAGCTAAGTATCAGATGTATAACAGTCCAAGATGATGTAATGTGTATATAATGGTAAAAAAAAAAATAATATGGAAAATCTCTGTATATGCAAACTGAAATAACAATGAATGCCAAATCCTCATTTTGATATTTGTCTTTTATTTTTGGGTTGTTATACATGTGTCGTGGTTTCTTGTCGTTTTTCTTCGATAATGTACTGGAAGGCAGGCATACGTGTAACCTCGTCTTCCTGAAGGCCTCACCAGCTGGAGCCTGGCTGGTTGTAGGAGTAGTGGCCACGATGTTCTCCTCCCTCCAGAAGAGGCTGCTGCCTCATGAAGGTGTGGTGAGTATGTTTCTGGCTGTATTTCATCTCTAATGTTAGCTCTCGGTCTTTCCCCATCCCTCTCTCCATCTCTGTCTGAGGCCCTGGAGCTCCTCTCCGCTCTTCCTCTCCTCACTCTTCAGGTCTGGGTCCACTGTGCTGAGCGTCTTCTCCAGCCTGGCCTCCTCCTCCTCCTCCTCTTCCTCCTGCTCCTGCACGGTCTGACTGTTTCGTGACTTTCAACTTGGCCCATCAGGCAGAAGTTGTTTATCAGAATATGTTGTTATCTGATCTGATCCTCCATCCATAAACAGATTTTTACGCCCTAATGCGGAACACTGATGTGCTGAAAAAGCCTGCACCCCTCTTCCTCTTGCACTTGCACTCATCTCCTCCTCCTCCTCCACCTCAGCTGCTGTACCCATGACTGAATGAGCTTCACCATCTGTTGCAAAATTCTCCATGTTCATTCGCTCAGTGGGTCCACAAATGATCCATACTGTTAAAATCACGTAAAATAGATTTACCTCACCAGACACAGTTATTTAACGCTTAATTGCCTCGATTTAGCCATGACAGCTGTGACATCGTATGACTTTACTCACATGCTTTGCGCTCCGAGCCCATCTCGACAGAGACCGGATCCGGATCCACCAGACGGGGGCACCGACGCCTCTCCTCTCCAGACCATCGTTTAATCTGACCAAATGAAAGTATATCATAAAATGTTTTAGCCATAATTGTCCACTGCAGAAATGCAATCAATAGATTAAAAGTGAAAAACGCTCAAGCTGTTTAAGGGGTGGTTTCCGTTTTTAGACTTTCAGGGGTCTAAGGATGATTGTAATTTTATGGGACAACGGGTTTTTTTTTTCAGAGCAACATGTAATTTTATGCTTGGCATATTTTGCATTTTTTTTACGTTGTTTAGAGAATTTGATATATATAAACTACAAGTTAAAGAATATTTTTTTAAAAAAACTCGGCCAGGTCTAACTGAGCCTTACAGTCTCAGTGCAGGGCAAAGAAGCCCCGCAGACACACAGGAAGTGAAAGAACAGAAACTTTATTAGCAAACAGACGCTCACTGATAATGAATAATGCTTAAGTCATGACAACTCTGTTGTTATCTCAACATTTTAATTTACGTAATTTCTTGTAACGTTAAAATAGTTTTTATATTTTGAATCGCTTGGTTAACTATTGCTGGTAAGCTAACGGGAGCTCTCTTTGGCTAACACTAGCATACGCTGGTAAACATTAGCATGTTGCCATGACCCAATGGACTTATTATTTAAATACCGAAACAAGATAAAACATCCTAACGTTTTTAGCGTCTTGTGACAGCATTGTTTTCATTTGCAGTAATCGGGATGTTATTATTTGTGTAAATATTAAAGCTAGGGTTCCAAGGTCAGTCTTTTGTGTTTTGACTTGTGCATTTTAATTCGAAAAGTCGGGTTTTTCTGTGGATCTCCGAGCGCTAAAGTGTTTACCTTTTATTGTGCTTTTCCCGGGCTGTAGTCCCGTACCCTTTTCGGAAAATGTTTCTCCGAACTTTGTGGTGCAGACTGGGGACTCAGCTGTTGGTAGAAAGGAAAGCAGCTTTCAGCTGTGCCTCCACCAGCATCTCCCAGTCTCTCCAACCACACCAGTATGAGGGTAAACCCAGGACTCACTGGGTCCACTCAGAGATCCGGTCAAACACTCTTCACCACCAGAAGAACCCGAATGTCGGACGTGTCCTGGCAGCCTCGGGTGGATTCACACGTTTTACCAGAACCCCCCTCAGCTGTGGGGCTGCGGCGCCGTGTGCCTGGGCCCAGAAGCGACTCTCCTCCACCAACCCTGTCAACCCAATGTTGAAACCAAATCTGCCTGGGAAAAGGGCGCCCAAAGGGCCGAGAACCAAACAACCCTCCAGGACCAACCAGCCCTCCCTGAAGGAGGACAAGGTGGCTGGTCCCATGACCCCACGTGACCCCAGGGCGGTCTGACCCGAGTTCTAACCTGCTTCTCTCCGTAGGACATGATGCAGTGTATTGCTTTTGCAACAGCAGATCAGTATCACTTACCAACCCTCTGCCATGACTTGACAAGCCAAGGCTTCAGCGAGATCGATCTACCTCGAGGTACGACACCCACCTGCCGTTTTCCAGAGGGTTGAAAGGGATTCCGAACCGCTGACACGCTTTGATTTCAGATGCCTCAAACGTGCTGGTGATCAGCACAGAAATGGCTGCCAAACCGGACGACGCCGCCCTAATGTTCTTCTTCAGGTAGAAACGCTCTTTTATATCTAGCGTTGTTAGTGGATGAAGGCACTAATAAAGGTAAATCCGTCACGGCTGGCATTTCAGGGAAGGCTCAGTCGTTTTCTGGAATGTTGAAGACAAGATGGTAAATAAATGAAGTTATTTGCTCGTTTTTTTATACTTTTCTTGTCATTTTCATGCGTTTTCAGCCCGTCTTTGCTCTCATTTGTATTGCAGATGAAAAGGGTGTTGAGAATCCTGGAACGTCACGAGCTTCAGCCGTATGAAGTAGCCCTGGTTCACTGGGAAAATGAAGAGATTAACTACACTCTTGGAGAGTACGCCAACCTTGACTTTAATCCTCTCCAGCTGTTTCTGCAGTTAAACCAATTTATTCATTATTCACTTTTTTTAGGGGAAATACAAAGCTTGAACGTGGCAACTTCATTCTGAGGGAGAACATGGACCAGCAGGAAGCGGTTCTGGAGAAATATGCGTTTTCCAATGCGCTCTGCCTGTCAGGTGGGACTCGATGTGTCAGGATTTTCTACTTTGTGCCCTAAATGTTTACTCAGTGTAACCTCTCCGTTTTCCAGTGAAGCTGGCTATATGGGAGGTGTCGCTGGACAACTTTGTAGAGTCGATCCAGTCAATTCCAGAGGTATGGAGGGAACTTAGGACACAGCAGATGAATAATTGATAACCAGCAGCGATTGATTTTGTCTGTAGAGCTGACCTAAGCGATCCATAATGCGTGCAGTATTTTCTTCTTAGACACTCAAGTCTGGGAAGAGAGTCAAGTTGTCCTCAGCAGAAGTCATGAAGAAGATCGGCGAGC
The DNA here is from genome assembly GCA_000180735.1 of Tetraodon nigroviridis. Taxonomy (NCBI): domain Eukaryota; kingdom Metazoa; phylum Chordata; class Actinopteri; order Tetraodontiformes; family Tetraodontidae; genus Tetraodon; species Tetraodon nigroviridis. The sequence goes on from CAAE01015123.1 coordinate 707,480, forward strand.
TTTTCACCTTGAGGTAAACTCGGTTTTGTCTGAAGGTTTGCAGGTTTTGGACTCTGCGATGACGTCTCAAGCTTTGTTTTTGTCAGACACTGTATCAACCTGAGGTCTGACCTGCTCCTCACACCCGACTTCTACTGGGACCGTGAACATCTGGAAAAGCTCTATGACAAGACCTGCCAGTTCCTCAACATCAACCGCCGAGTGAACGTAAACGATGCTTCTGCTCTGAAAACAACAGTAACGCACGACCTTTCCCTGTGTGAGGCGGAAACATTTCTGCTTTTTTTAGGTTGTGAATGAGAAGCTGGAACATTGTACACAGTTAACGGATTTAATGAGGAGCCACCTGAGTGAGAAACACAGTTTGAGGCTGGAGTGGATGATCGTGATCCTCATCACCATAGAGGTGAGCCTGTGTGGCAGGTGTGTGTGTGGTGTGTATACCTTCTTAAATAGCTTCTTTTCTTGTAGGTTTTGTTTGAACTTGTGAAGATGATCTTCTAAACTGCTCCTCCAGCAGCGAGCACATCTGGAATGTGCACCGGACGCGAAATTGCAGCACCATCAACTGAAATAATGTCAGAAAACATTAAAAAAATGGTCAGTTGGATGACACCATCCAATAAAAAAGCTCTTCTCTGGGTTATCCGAAGCTAATCGATGATCAATTTAAATTTTAGAACCCATAAACAAACTACACAAAGGGGGATTTAACTGATTTATTCATCAACTACACAGTTTAGTTGAGTTTAGTTATTAATTAGTGGCAACTTACAATCATTTTGTTAAGGGTCAATAGGTGATAATGTTCAAACACACCACACTGCTAAGCTAATGCTAACAGGAAGCGCAGCAGTGAAAGCTACCAGCATCTTTTCAGGCTGTGCTGATATTTTTGCCATCACTCTGTTGCAGACTAATACTAATTCTGCCAGTGGCCTCATTTTATGTACAAGCAAGGTTCCAGTGGTAAGAGCATTCCATCTGCGTGTTCGTTTAATTGCATAGATCCCATTAATAAAAAAAAAAAACAACTGTTAAATAACAATGAACTGATGAACTGAGAGCATCCTTCTAAAAAAATGAAACTTTTCCAGAAAAAACAACACAAAAAATCAACGGAGGGGGAAAAAAAAATCCAGATTTGTGGTTGATGTAGCTTCAGAGAAGAAAGGCTGTGGTGAAAGATGCTGTTGGATAATGGATGGACGCTCTTCCACGTCCTCTGGGAAGAGCAGCACTTTTCCGCCTGGTGCTTCTTTCCAGACTGCGATCGTTAGTCACACACCAACAGCTTCCTTCCTGACTCTTCAACCTGTAAAGGGAGGAAAATCATCACAGGATCTTCACCAGGAGGTCGCTGAAAGCGCCGAGGCGGAGACTCACCCGTCAGGAATGCTGCAGCGACGCTCCGGTTGCCTGGTTGCTCCAGTGCAATGTCAAAATCTTCCTCTTCGCTCTCAAACCCGCCGGCTTCATCAGCTTTTTTCATATCTTCTCTTCCTTCCACTTCAGTTCTGGAAGCGTGAGCCGCTTCTTTCCCACGCTCCAACCCAGCTTGTTCCACGTCCTCGCCTCCTCTCTGAGGTCCTAGAGGTTCCTCCACCTCGTAGGAAGAACCTGCCGTTTCCGCTTGGATATTTTCTTCTGCATCCATCCACTCGTCTTCCTCCTTCGCTCCTGCCACAGGGGAGCTGTGGGAGGCTTCTCCCTGGACAGTGGCGCTTTCCTTCTCCTCCACTTGATCACCAACCTGCTCTTTCTCCTCTTCACTTAGCCCCTTATCTTCTACCTCCACCACCGAGTCTGCAGTTGTCCTCTCTGATGTTGCAGCTTCCTCCGCTGTGTCCTCAGCTTTTCCTCCTTCGACCTCCTCGACTCCACCCTTCACCGATGGTCTAGCAGCCTCAACCTCCTCCTTCACCTCTTCTTCTGCTTGCATCGCGTGCATCAGAGCTTCAGATGTTTGTTTCCTCAGATTTTCAGGCTCTTCTATTGAGACATCTTGACATGTGTCCATGTTTAGTGCTGAAGGATCCTCATCTTCCACAGGTTCTCTTTCGGTTCCTGAACATTTGTCTTCTTCTACCTGCTCCGTTTTTGGGTCATCGGTTGTCGTTTCCACTGGGAGATCTTCCTCTTCCGGTTCTGCTTTGGGGGTGTGTTCAGGCGTTACCTGTCCTCCATCGTTGGCCTCCACTGACTCGAATGAGGCAGCCTGCACAGCTTCTAGGACCTCTGGTTCTTGAACATCTGCTGGTTTCAAACGGACGTCTGGGAGAAGAACCGTGCCTGTTTCTGCTTGAGGAACGTTGTTGGATGTTACCTCCAGCTCTCCTGATTCTAACCAGGGTACCAGTGGATCTTGTGTCAGCTCCAGTATGTCGTTGATTGGTTCCTCTTCGTGTCCACCTGGAACCATCTCTTCTGGAATGTGGGCCCACGTTGCCTCTTTGGCCAGATGTTCTGATTCTGGTGTCGGATCAACAGCCGTTACTGCTTCTGCTCCATCGGCACTTTCAGTGTCTTCAGGGTTGAGTGTTATTTCTTTTTTGGTTTCCTCTGAACCAGTTTCTGCTTTTAAAGTGTCAGATGTTTCCTCTGCCTCAGGAGGAGGACTGCTGCTTTCATGCTCTTTTGCGTTTTCATCAGGTTCTTGACCACAAATTGCTTCACCAACAGCAGCTGTTTCATCTCCAGGTTCATCTGGAACAGTTTCTTCAGAGAGGACGATCTTGGACGTTATTTCTTCAGCTGAAGGAACGCTGGTATCTTCTGACTCGAATGCGGACGACCGCACAGTTTGAGAGAATTCTGGTGGTTCTCCTGTAACAAGACGTGTTTCTACTCTGTTCTCATCTACACCTGATTCTGTTTTGAGGATGTTTTCAGGTGTTTCCTCTGGTTCATCAGGAGAAATGCTGCTTTCCTCTCTGTCCAATGAAGACGTTTCCACACTTTCTAGTTCTTCTACCACGTCAGCAGTTTTAGAATCATCTGCTGGTTCGATAATGGTTTCACCAGCAGCACTTGTTTCATATCCAGCTTCTTCTACAACCGTTTCTTCTGTGAGGATGATCTCAGCTGGTATCTCTGGTTCAGCTGAAGGAACGCTGTTATCTTCTAACTTCAATGAGGACAGTAGCACAGTTTGGAGTATTTCTGGTTCTTCAGCAGCTTCAAAAGCCTCCACCACGACAGGAACTGGTTCTACCTGGTTTTCAGCTGTATCTGGTTCTGTTGGAATGTTCTCAGATGTTCCATCAGTTGTAGGAGTAGATCTGATGTTGTCCTCTGACATGACTGGTGAGGCTTCCACAGCTTCTGCTTCTTCTACTGCTTCCACCGTTCTGGACTCCTCCACTGGTTCACTACTGGTTTCACCTCTAGGTTCACCTGGAACAGTTTCTTCAGAGAGGACGATCTTGGACGTTATTTCTTCAGCTGAAGGAACGCTGGTATCTTCTGACTCGAATGCGGACGACCGCACAGTTTGAGAGAATTCTGGTGGTTCTTCTGTAACAAGACATGTTTCTACTCTGTTCTCATATACGCCTGATTCTGTTTTGAGGATGTTTTCAGATGTTTCCTCTGGTTCATCAGGAGAAATGCTGCTTTCGTCTTTGACCAATGAAGACGTTTCCACAGTTTCTGGTTCTTCTACCACGTCAGCAGTTTTAGAATCATCTGCTGGTTCGATGATGGTTTCACCAGCAGCAGTTGTTTCATGTCTGGGTTCACCCGTGGTTTCCTCGGAGATGTTGTCAGATGTTGTCACCTCTTCCTCTGGTGATTGCTCTCTGCTTTCCTCTAACTCTACTGGCTGTGGATGCACATCCTTTAATACCTCAGCTTCTCCATCAGTTTCAGAAGGCTCCTCGGGTTCCAAAGTTATTTCAGTCTGAAGTTTTAGTTTCTCTGGAACTGTTTCTTCTGTGAGGATGATCTCAGCTGGTATCTCTGGTTCAGCTGAAGGAACGCTGTTATCTTCTAACTTCAATGAGGACAGTAGCACAGTTTGGAGTATTTCTGGTTCTTCACCAGCTTCAAAAGCGTCCACCATGACAGGAACTGGTTCTACCTGGTTTTCAGCTGTATCTAGTTCTGTTGGAATGTTCTCAGATGTTCCTTCTGTTGTAGGAGTAGATCTGTTGTTGTCCTCTGACATGACTGCTGAGGCTTCCACAGCTTCTACTTCTTCTACTGCTTCCACCGTTTTGGACTCCTCCACTGGTTCACTACTGGTTTCCCCAGCAACAGTTGTCTCATCTCTAGGTTCACCTGGAACTGTTTCTTCTCCAGAGATGTTGTCAGATGGTTCCTCTTTGCTTTCTTCTGACTCTAAGGACTGTTGTAACACCTGTGATACTGCAGCTTCTCCATCAGTTTTAGAAGGCTCCTCAGGTCCCAAAGTTACTTCACTGTGAAGCTTTAGTTCCTCTTTGGGTTCATCTGGAACCGTTTCTTCAGTGAGGATGATCTCAGGTGTTATCTCTAGTTCAGCTGAAGGAACGCTGGTATCTTCTGACTGTCCTGAGGATGACTGCACAGTTTGGGAGACTTCTGGTTCTTCGGTCATGAGAACTGTTTCTACTTTGTGTTCACCTGGATCTGAGTCTGCCCTCTGAATCTTCTCAGATGTTTCTTCTGCTTTAGGAGAAGAACCGCTGCTGTCCTCTGACACCCAATAAGATGCCTTCACAGTTTGTGTTGGTTCTTCTACTGCTTCCACCATTTTGGACTCCTCCACTGGTTCACTACTGGTTTCACCTCTAGGTTCACCTGGAACTGTTTCTTCTCCAGAGATGCTGTCAGATGGTTCCTCTTTGCTTTCTTCTGACTCTAAGGACTGTTGTAACACCTGGGATACTGCAGCTTCTCCATCGGTTTCAGAAGGCTCCTCAGGTTCCAAAGTTATTTCACTGTGATGTTTTAGTTCTTCTTTGGGTTCATCTGGAACCGTTTCTTCAGTGAGGATGATCTCAGGTGTTATCTCTAGTTCCGCTGACTCTGATGACTGTGGTCCTTCAGCTTCTTCGTCAGATTCAGAAGGATCCACCGACTGAAGCTTTGGGTCACTGAGAATTGTTTCCCGCCTGGGTTCATCTGGAACCGGTTCCTTCTCTTTGACCAGTGGGGGAACTTCTGATTCTTCTGCTGCTGGATGTACAGGCATACGGACGTTTCTTCCCTCAACCACAGGCTCTTCACAGGCGTCTCCAGCCATGAGCTTTGTTGCTTTTGTGTCTTCGTCGGTATCTAAATCTGCTTTGAGAATGATCTGCGTTTCAGGTGGTAGACCTTGGGCTTCCTCTGAACCCAATGCAGGTGACCACGCTGCCTTCATGGCCTCTGGTTCTTCAGAAATGGTAGCAGCTTCTTCTGACTCTGGTGTGTCTTTAGGGATGATTGATTCCTTTTTATTTTCTTCTACAACGAGTTCTTCCTGGAGAATATTGTGAGCTTTTTGCTTAGTTTCTACTGATGAAACGTCGCCGTTGCCTGAAGCTAACGAGGACGCAGCTTGTGATGCTTCTGGTTCTTCGACGGTTTTGGAAGCGTCTACCAGCTGATGACTGTCTTCAGTTAGACCTGTGCAGCCGGTGACTTCCTGCAGTTTCACAGTGTCGTCAGAAACACCGATGTTCTCGGACGTCTCAGAGGATGCCGCCTCCGTTTCTAGGTAAAGAATGCTGACTTCTCCTACGTCTGATGACAGTCCTTGAACTGCTCGTAATACATCCGGTTCCTGAGGAGCCTCTGCTGACCCATCTGCTTCATCTGCCTCATCTTTAGCTGTTTCTGCTGTAGCTGGATTCTCAGAGATCACCAGTGGTTCAGGAGAAGCTGTGTTGTCTTCCTGATGATTCGATGATGACACCTGCTCAGCTCGTAAATCTCTTAGTTCTTCAACACTTTTGGCATCTTCCTGCTTCAGAATCACCTCAGTGAAGAGACAAGTTCCCTGTTCAGGCTTTTCTCCACCAGTTTCTGTTCCCAAACACTTTCCAACATTACCATATATCACTTGTGGTTGGGGTGGAGGACCAAGGCCTTCTGCTGGACCTTCTTTTTCTGGTTCTTCAACCTGTTTAGCATCTCCAGCACCTACATTCGCTTCGGCGAGGGTGAGCATTTCATCCCCCGCTTCTCGGATTTCCTTTTCACCTGTTTTATTGCCACCTTCTGACGCTAAGCCCTCAGCCAGTTCTTTTACAAGCTCTTGCACGTCCTCTTCCTCTGCTGATGGTGGTTCCTCATCCTCAACTTCAGTGTGATCAGTGCTATCGAGCTCCTCAAAAGCAACTTCAGACACAGACCCGGCTAGCTCGGAGGAGCCCTCTTCTTGGGATGATTCTCTTCTCTCTGGGCTTCCCGAAAAGGTTTCCGCCACCTGCAGCAAGACCGTCTCCGTTTGGACCGCCTGGCGTTCTGCCGGGGCGGGTGTTGCGTTGCCGGATGTTTTCGCAGACTCTGAGGAGAACTGCGAGGCGGCGGTGAACATCTCGGTGTCATCTTGCAGGGTTAGGTCTGCCGCAGGCTCCGCTGCGGTGAGAGCCGATGCCAGCGTGGCCCAGGGCTCCGTGATCACTCCTTCCTCTGAAATGACGCTGAGTTGCTGATGTTTGCTGGCTAATTCTGTCCCATCATCCGGTTCTTGGTTTGTGTCTTGTTTTTCTGAACCCTCGTCAAGGTCTTGAGGGAGACAAAGGTTCTTGTCAGTCTCCTCATCTTGCTGAAGTTCCAACTTTTCTGTCTCTTCTACGCTTTGGTTCTCTTCTTCGTCCACCTCAAACTCGGACAACGGGACCACACCCGGAGTCTCGGAGTCGTCGTCATCTGAAGCTCGATCTTTCTCGGCCTCGTCTGGAGACGCGCGACCTTGGCTTTCCTCGGAACGCTGCTTTTTCCTTCCTGGCAGTAGGTTCTTTATTGAAAACGAGGGATTCTCCTGGCCGCCTTCGCCTTCAGACTGAGTTTTCATCTTGATCGCTTCGTCCTCATCCCTGGACTTTCTTTTCGGGGTGACGATTCTCTTCAGTGATTTCCAGGTGGAGGTTCTATCCTCCTCCTGAGGACTCCCGTCTAGTTTGGGTGCGGTTGTTTCTTTCCCGTTCTCAGCGCCACTGTCTTCACCAGATTTAGGGCCGCCATCTTCTCTGCGCTGCTTTAAATCAATCGGAGGTATTTCATCCTCAGAGTCTGACGTTTTTCGACTTCTTCTTCTTCCCGATCCGCACAGAACAGCTTCCCAGGACACGGAGGAGTTTTTCCTTCTCTTGCCTTCTTCTGGGGAGTGGTCAGAGGTTTGCGCCGCTCTCGGTTCCTCTGCTGAAGCTGGCTGTTCTGTCTCCTGGGCGCCGCGGAGGGATTTCTTCATGCGTGGTTTTGGAGACATGAATCTTTTGAAGGAGGCCCAAGCACCCTCCTCCTCCTTCTCCTCCTCCTCCTCCTCGTCATTTACGCTGCCTCTCCGGAGGCTGGTGCAGAAGCGTTCCTCCGATCCTCGGCAGGCTCGGAGGGCAGCAGCTCCGCAGGGTCCGGTTCTCCAGAGTCGCACAGCCTGGCCTCACTTGACTTGACGTTTCTCTGCTTTAGTGGAAAGTCTCCTCAAACTGGACCCTGACAGGAACCTGAGGAGAGGACTCATTTGGACTCTGTCTCTCTCTGGAGAAGCTACGTTGTCAGGCTCAGGGGATTCCTCGGGAATCTCACCTCTGAGCTCACCTGGAGACGTCGGCTCCTCGTCTGTCTGTCCCGCCGTCTCTGGGACTTGATTGTCCTCCTTTTCTTCTGATTCTTTCTCGATTGTTTCATCTCCCGCTTCTTTTTTCTTCCACAGTCCTGAAAAAATTCCAGTAGCAAAAAATCTTCTGATGGGCGAATCAATCTCCACATCTCCGGGACCCGTTGGATTTGTGGAATGCGGCTCCTGCTCCGACTCCGCATCGAGCTCAGGTTCCTCGCTGGTTTCTGCTCTTTCGTCTGCGTTTTCTAGAACGTTTCCTGCAGCGACAGCTGTCAGAATAAGACCTGTTGGATCAGAGCTGTCCTGCTCTACCTCCGCTTCGGTTTTATCTTCAGTCTTCTCGGTTTCGGTCTTCTCAGACTCCTCTTTATCGGTCTCCTTGTTATCATCTTCTCTCTTTTCACCGGAACCTCGGTTTATGGTCAGTTTGAGACCAATGTTGCTGAAGAACCTCCCCAAAGAGTTGATGTCACCCTGCTTCACGTCCAGTTCGCTTATCTCCAGGTGCACACCATCATCATGGACTTCACCTTGTGCTTCTTCTTCCTTCATCTGTGCTTCTGGAGCAGCTTCTTTGGTGGGAATTAAAAAAGAAAAGGAAAGAGTTCAGACGAGAGGAAAAGGTACCAAAACCACTGAACAGAAGAGACCTTGGACCCACCCTGGGCCCCATTCTGGTCCTCGTGGCAGCCATTCATTCTGACTTCTTCTCCTTTCCTGCTGATCTCTGAGCTCTGCTCACTGTTCCTGAAAGTCTAAAGCAAATCACACAAGAGCGATGAAAGCAAAAAGCTCCCGCTTAGACCTCCTAAACGACATTTTGTTGTTCCACAAGGGGGAAAAAGCTTAATCTGGAGCTGAAAAGTCCAGCTCACCCAACGATCAGCTCAGCCTGCTCTCTGTTGGGTGGCCATGAGCTAAACGGTCTGTTAGCTAAAGTCTGTAAATCTGATTTGTCTTGTGATGTGTGATGATGTGTGTGAAAATAAGCTTTGCTTCAGCTTCTCCGGTTGTTGCCATCAAAATCATCGGAGAACTGAGCCGCCCGGTCGGCTTCCTGCTCTCCACATCCATGCTGTAGAGCGCAGAGAGGGACATTCCACCTCTCCCCTGGGCTTTACTTGGGTTGCATGAAAAATGAAACGGCATTTTTCCATCAGTGTTTCCTAATTTATCCAAATTAAAGGCAAAATATTGTAACTTCGCTGAAGCAGCCTGGCGATTTCTAGAGGGACGCTGAAAGAAAAAATGGTGTAGAGATAGTTTGCAGTGCCTAAATAACTGTTATAAATGCGGTTTATAAATGAGTCAGACCCTTTGCATCATCCCGAGGTTACTGGATGAGTGGGCATCGGCACCAGCAGCCTCAGCGTGACTCTGGGAAACGACGCGGTTCGGGTTGGTGGACCTACTTCGTGTTTGGTATTCTGCTCGGTTTGGGGATTATCCACCCCTCTGCTCTCCTCCTCAGCCCCCTCATCCTGCCTGCTGCCCCGCTGCGTAGACTGGACGTCTCCCATGATCGGAACCGCTGCGCGTCGCCGTCCGGATCCACGGGAAGGGTGGAAATATCCCCAATGCGCACAGGTACAAACACGGTCCCGCTGGAGGAGGGAGGGAGAGGTCCGGCTCTCTGATGCTGCTGCCCCAAACTTGAAAACACCCTTCTGCAAGATCACATGCACGCTTTAAGAGGCCAGTCGGGTCCGGCCCGGCCCGGCTTGGCCCGCCTCTCGATGCATCACATAAAAGCTGCGACGCGGAGGAAACCATGGTGCAACCAAGAGCTGCAGCTGCGCCGCTTCACACGGGCGGGCTAGAATCCACAGCCCCGTGTGGCAAATGTGAAGATAAACACGCAGAAACGGAACTTTCGGGGCGCTGTTTCCAGAGCAGCTTCTTCAGGAAGCAACCCTGTGGCCCCTGACAGGTCCAATCCACAGCCCCCCTGCAAAAACACGGAAAGTCCTTGTTTATTTAGAAATCTGTTGTATTTAAAAGGAATCGCGCACAATAAAGGAAATGTGCTTTTTTTAAACCCCACAATTTAATCTCTAAGGAAGAATCAAAGGGATGAAATCGAATTAGGAGGTCTGTCACATTAACTCATGACAGCCAGAATTAGATGATTCCTGGCTGGGAAATCGGTTGTCCTCACCGAAAAAAGAGCCTCCTAACTTTTATCCTCCAAAAAAAGAGCGACCAATGAATCTTCACGGTCGTTTCATGTTCTCTCATGAGGAAAATCTGGATAACTACACTAATTCTGATCAGTGATGGAGAAGCGTGTCCTTGATCAGAAAATGTGACTATTTCTTTACATTACCATCAATTTCCCCAATTATATAACCAACCACGCCAGAAATTACATGATATTTTACTTTATTTTTCCTTTTTTCTCCCTTCATTTGCCAGCTGGGCGCCGGCGGCTGCATGTGTTGATCCTGCTGTTAATCAGACTGAAATATTTGAATTCCAGCCATGCGTCTGTTTTGCGGTGGATTTTCAGCGCAGACGGACCATTTTCTCATTAGAAAAGCTCTCCAAAGCGCATGAAAATTGATTTCTTGAATAAACAGAATCCCATTTACTGATTATTATCTTTGGAGGAAAGCAGATTAGTCATTTAAGGGTTTAATAGAATCCTGGACGGCCTGGAAAACTCTGGTTTTAGGGAAGTTTCTGAGTGCTGAGGAGACACACCACACCGCAACTGCAGATATCACCTCTTCTGACAAAAACACACTTATTTGTGCTTCTTTCTTGTCCTTTGCAGGATTTCCCGGGACTAATCGGTGTTGTGCGAAGGTGTGAGCGGCTGAAGAACCCCCTCATTCCCTGCTGGGGCCCCTGTTATGAAGGCAACCCAGAAAAGGGCTCTATTGTTGAGCACTGGGGCCTGGGCCTCGGTCCAAACCCGAGACAGCAGCACCCTGCGGGCCTTGTCCAGCGGGTGCACCACCTCCTGGACCAGCAGGAGGACAAGGTCTGAACCAGACAGGTGAATAGAGCACAGGTTTGTATGAGCAGCCCGGTTTCTGGCCTCAGACCCTGAAATACGGAAACCTTCCCAAACCCGTGACCCGGATTTCTGTTATTCGGATCAGATGCTTCACTGACCTGATGCTGTTATGTAAAACTACAGAAGCCACTAAGTCAAATGAGAGTCACAACTGTGGCTAACTAGAAACAGCTGATGTTTTGCACAGCGATCGCAGCCAAACCGTGGCTGAGAAACCTGGAACCGTCACTCGGGGTCGTCGCTTCGGATCCTCTCCATCGCTTCCCACCAAGATGGGCTTCAGGTTTCCCTGCAGACGCCTCAGGCTTTAAGCTACTGCACAGGTTGGCCTAAATGTTCGTGTAAAAACGTCTAAAGAAACAAAACAAAAACAAAACAGCATCTTGCCAGTCTTCATTTCCTTCCTCACAGTTCCAGATTAGATTAAGTCGGTAAAAACCTCTGGTTACTGGAGCAGGTTGGGGCTTTTTTCCTGCTTCAATCTGGGGCTAAACTTTATTGGATGCCTCCGTTTGTGTTTTCACTCAACATCTGCGCTGAAGGTTTAAACGGATTTAATCCACCTAAATTATTCCTGGAAGTTTGCCTTCAAAATTCTTCTTTGAAATCCCCAAATTATGGAAAAGAAAAACTCACGCGGAATTTAATTTTGTTGGGAGGCTTTAGGACGCAATTTATAAAAACATGGCTAATCATTTAATTAAGTCCGTTAAATAACAAACAGTTGATCTTTAGCTTGATGTGCTTTCAGCAACACAGAAATGTAAAAGATCTAACTGTAGTTCTTCCTCTTGCTTGTCTCCTCAGCGACATCTGCTGGGTGTGTGTGTGTGTGTGTGTGTGTGTGTGTGTGTGTGTGTGTGTGTGTGTGTGTGTGTGTGTGTGTGTGTGTGTGTGTGTGTGTGTGTGTGTGTTCGGGGTGGTTTGCTGCTGCCACCCAGTGGCCAACAAACGCAACTCACTTTATGCGCAGTATTTTACTGTCATTTGTGAAAACTTGATGTTTTATTTCAGTGTAAAAACAGGTTTATTGTGTATTTTCGTGTTATATGATCTCTTATTTGTATTTATGTGAGGTTTGGCTGGGAAAAAAAAAGCGTATTCACGTATCAGCTGTAGAAACCTGTTCTAGTTGTGCGTCTTTGCACACAAAAATGACCTCAAGTTTGTCCGCTTCTGGTTTCAGTGTGACTATAAATATCCAAAGTCCTTTGCCTCGAAAACAGAGATAAAAACAGAAGATTAAATCTTCAGCCGACCGGATAAGAGAAAAACATGTGCCTGGGCCCTGGCTGGCGATACAGATCTGCTGGTTCCATCTCTCTCTGCGTCACTCCACGGCTCCACGTGACACGAAGGAATGAAGAAAGTTCTCTCTGAACCAGGTGATGATCCTGCAGGTTCACCTTTACTGGCTCAACCAGGACAGAGACACAAGACCAAAACTGCTGGAAAGTAAGTCCGAAAAACACAGATATCCGATGTTTGCTTTGCTTCGCTCCATTGTTTTGTTCGGGTAAAGAACCTGTTTGCTGTTTAGTCACATCAGGCTCGTTTGCGCTCTTTTCTCTCCCGGTTCTCTGCCTGGAAACTTGTTTGGTTGGTTCTGAATAGAGATTAAATGTCCTTTTCCTGAGCGCAGCTGCTGCTCGTATCCATTACACCGGCACTTTCGTGCTGTTCCAGGACCATTAACCCCACAAGCGTCCAGCTTGGTGCTGTTGTCCTCCTTTATCCTCCCTCTCTTCCTCACTCCTGCGTCTGGTGTCATCTGCTCTGATCGGTGCAGCTGTAGCAGTGTTTATCAGATAAAAAGATGTCCTGATATTGCATTATGAGTAGTATTAACCTGCTTTCAGGCTGTGAATGATGGACAGATATAGACGCTTCTCCATTTCGAACCCTTTATTCCTTTGTTTCCAGAGATGAGGGACAGGCTGGTGCACCTCCATCAGGTGCAAAGCAGCTCCGAGGGCTTCAGCACCGTGGAGCTGGATGCCTTTGCAGGCTGCGAGGAAGCCGGGGCCTCAACTCCTGACCAGCACTTGGAGGCCGTCCTCCAGGAGGCCCAGCAGGTTCGCCTGGAGATCCAGGCGATCCAGAACGACGTCGGCGAGCTCAGAGACGTCAACTACCAAAGCCTGAACGAGACCTCCTTCCCCGCGGTCACCAAGCGGGATTCCAACAGCATTGGGAAGGAGATTAAGGTCAGAGGTGAAGCTGTGCTGCGCCGCCTGCGGGTGATGGACGGGAGGCGGGAGGAGCTGGAGGCGGCGCGCGGCGGAGCCGACCCCGCCGTGCGCGCCGCCCGGTGCCAGCACCGGAGCCTGAGCAGCGCCCTCCGGCAGGTGATGTCCGGCTACCGCGACGCAGAGATGAGCCACAGGGAGGCCTGCAAGCAGCAGATCCGGAGGCAGATGGAGGTGGTGGGCGAGGAGGTGACCGCGGAGGACCTGGAGGAGATGCTGGAGGGCGGCGGGTGGAAGGTGTTCTGCCCCCGGCTGGAGGGCAGAACGGCCCGCTCCGCGCTCCTGCAGATCGAGGGCCGACACCAGGAGCTGCTGGAGCTGGAGCAGAGGATCCGGGGCATCCAGGAGCTCTTCCTGGACGTGGCTGTGCTGGTGGAGCAGCAGGGAGCCGGTGTGGACAACATCGAGAAAAACGTCCAAAGCTCCGGAGCCATCGTCCAGGAAGGCGTGATGCAGCTGGGAAAGGCCGCGGAGACGGATAAAAACAACCCCTTCAAGAGGCTGCTTTGTGGCTGTTTTCCCTGTTATTACAAATAGCAGAGAGCCCCAAACCCCTGAGTAAATCTGCCCCAGAAAGGCGCTCCGCCCTGCCCCCGGTCCGCCTGCCCTCCAGACGCGACGAACCAAGAACATAGTGGACCAAAAACACGCACAGTCAGCTAAACACGCCGCGTGCATTTTTGTTTGTTTGTATTTGGGATTTTTCCACTCATTAAAACCGTGCGTCGTGGCCGGGAGTCCCTGCGCGTTGGCAGCGCTGCAGCGCGACGTGGGAGGGTGGAAGGCGAGGCGGGGGCTCCTGCGTGGGGACCCGCTGCAGCTGCGCCGCGTCGCTGTGAAACCTGCCTCCTGCACAGCAGCCAGACGCAAGATGCAGCAGAAGGAGGAAATGAGCCTTTACGCGGTGGCTTCATCTGCTGCAGGCAGCGGAAAGGTTTCTGACCCCCGACGGAGCTGAAAGGTATTTGTGGTGTAAATTTGCTCCGTGGAAATCAGCCACGGGTAAAGAAGCGTTAAAGCGGCTTTAACAGCGATTCTGTCCACGTCACGACCAGTTTGAAACGCCTCCGCGTGGTTCATCCGCGTTTAAAAATAGAAACGTTATTGTGAAGTTTGTTTTTAAACTTGGAAAAACCAGATTCATGAGTCGACACCACGTGATTAGGTGGATTATTTTTAAAAAAAGGTCGCATCTGAGGAAGAAACGCGTCATCCTTCTGTGAAGGAACCTAAACGCGTCTGAGAACTTCTGGTTCGCCCAGCTCCGTTGATTTCACCATACATGAAAAGTTCCTGACGCCTCTTGCAGGTGAGATGAGGGACCGACTGTCCGAGCTGCAGACCTCCCACCTCCCAGTCGAGGAGTTGGAAGCGGAGGAGGACCAAAGCGACGATGCGGAGGAGCGATTTATCGTGTTTGATGGCCAGGAGATGATGGACGGGCTTCACAAAGAGGCGCAGGCGCTGAGGAAGGAGATGCAGCTGCTCCGGGCGGACGTGAGGCGTCTGGGGAAACAGAACGCCAGGTTCCTCACCTCCGTCAGGAGGATCAGCAGCATCAAGCGGGACGCCAACGCCCTCCGGCGGGACATCAAGGAGCGGATGGACGCCATTTACGCTCGGATGGAGACGCTGAAGAAGCAGGGCAAGGAGCAGGAGGAGCAGCCGCAGAGCTCCGCCGCCGTGGCGCGCATGGTGCAGGTACAGTGCGTGTCTTTGGCCGCCGCGTTCCACGAGGTGGTGTGCGAGTACAACGAAGCCGAGATGTCCCAGAGGGAGAACTGCCTGAGCCGCATCCAGAGGCAGGCCAACATCATGGGCAAGGAGCTGAGCACGGAGGAGATGGAGGAGATGATGGAGACGGGGAAGGTGAACGTGTTCGCCGACAACGTCCTGCTGGAGGGCAAGACGGCCAGGTCGGCCCTCAGCGAGATCGAGAGCCGGCACAAGGAGCTGCTGGAGCTGGAGAAGCGGATCAGGGAAATCCAGGAGCTTTTCTCCCAGATGGCGCTCCTGGTGGAGGAGCAGGGCTTCAAACTGGACAACGTCCAAGCCAACGTGACGGCCACCAGGGACTACGTCGCCAAGGCCGAGGTGCACGTGAGGAAGGCCGTGAGGTACCAGAGGAGGAATCCCTGCAGGAGGCTCTTCTGCTGCTGCTGCCTTTGAGCGTAAACATCAACCTAAGTGTACGTTCAGCTCCGAGCTTTAGCTCCACACACACCTGCTTAAACACACACACACACACACACACAGCACGAGAGCTGGCGCTGCATCTGCACGGCCGCCGTCGGGACAACTGGGAACTTATTTTACTTAATTAGCCCCGAGTTCTCTGCGCGTTACTCGCTGCATTGAGCAACAAGTGTTGAGAAACGCCGTAACTGCGGTTTGCTGGGGAGGAAGGGTGAAAAAGTCGCTCAGTGATGAAAGATAATGTTGGCCAGTGTTGATTTTAAGTTTAATCCTGGGCGGGGAATCTTGGGTAATGCTAATTTTTCCTCACTGATTAATGGATAAACAATGACAGAGTCTTTATAACACAGCTGGCTGATAAAGTGTGTGTTTTCCGCACCAGGATGGCCGAGTGGTGAAGATCCAACGGACAAGCGTCGGCGTGGGGTCGAAGCCCGCTTCTGGTACGGACACGCAACTTTTACACGGAATCAGGGAAGCTGTAAGTTGTGGATGAACCGCTCTCCTTTCTCCCGAAGGAAGAAAAGGAGTCCATTTGAAGGACTGTTTTAGTGGAGGTAACGCGTCATCAGCCAACCAGTCCCTTTTGTATTTTGGTAATATTTCGTTTTTGTCTGGTCAGCCCGCACACTGACATTTAAAACCTGACTAAAATCACCAGCAAATAATAAGAGACACATTTAATGACTTATTAAATGATTTAAATATATTTTAGCATTTTTACCCTTTCATAAATATAAAGTGTGGGTATGGCGCCACCTAGAGGCAAGACCCCAGTATGGCGCTGCTTATATTTAAGAACTAGTTCATGGAAACTTAAGCAAGCTGGGTTTAAGTTCCTGCCTTATAAATCTAAAAATAAAGACAATCTAAACATATTCATCCAGAAAGGGAACACATTTTGCAAACCAGGAGTCTTTTTTTTTATTAAAATGCTTCAAAAGACAAACAGATGAAGCTGGGGGACTGTGGAAAAACTCACATCAACAGTGGAGAAACGAAAAGTAAGAGTAACAAGAGTGATGTTACAAAAAAAAAGTAATGCAAACTTTACTCACAGAATCAGGTCATCCACTTCATCTCTAACCAAAGTGTTTCAATAACAGAGGATGAGTAGTTCCTGTGAAACCGGTGTGATGCCTGAGAAACGAACTGTGAATGAAACCGAGACGTCAAACTAACATGCAAATCCTTCGGGGAAAAATAGATTTTGCTTTAGAAGCAAAGACAAACCTCCAGGATTATGCTAACGTTGGTTACAGTACACGCTTTCATGTGCAAATCACAAACTCAAATACAGATTTAGACATTTCAAACCAAAGTACCAGTAAGAGGAGGGGTGAATCAGATATGAAGCTGGGCTTCTCACAGGACCACTTAGCTCCTATCAAACAGACAAAATTTGGATAAAGACTAAGGAATTTTGTACAAACTTGTAATATTTAGCATCACTTCTCATTCTACTAGCAAAACATTAAGGCCTTTTCCCCCCCACAATGTTTTTTCCTACTTCAAACTCTACAAATAAGGCGTCCGTTGAATCGGGCGATTCAATGAGGAGTGTTGACAGATCTCGTTAAGCCCATTTCCTCATCAACACACTGATTGATGAGACAGTTGGAAACACCGCACTCTTGTAGTCTAGCACTGCCAGACACACTTTCCGCTTGTAATTGTAACACTGAGCGGTACACGAGTCAGTTCCGGGAACCCTACTGCGACCAGATCTGTGAACTACGAAGAAGTTAGCTTCATGCTACAACCCTGAGCTGACACGCTGTGTCACAGAAGAAACGCACATTCACGGACAGTAATGGACATTTTAGTGATGAGAAGGAAAACTGCGTGTCCGCCACATTACACAGTACACCTGACCTGCAGGTTTTTTGAGGTCTGTCATCCAACGAGTCTGCGCGCGGATGGATTCATGCCGTCGCCGCGTACATTCCACTTTTCTCTTGCTACATTTAGATTTGTGTAGAAAAGGCCCAGCCGATAATCACTGGTTACTTAGGTGGCTCGCAAATACCACGTCGACGCGTTCGCCGCCCAAACGGTGGCGAAGGCGGAGTTTAAGATGCAGCTGGACAGGCCGTCTGAACGCTGGAGCCTGTCCAAATCGCGCCCATCACAGGGCGAAACATCACAGCTCACTGCTACCAAAAGACGTTTGGTCAGTCTAAAAAAGTGTAGAAATAAAGCCGTGAAATCTGAGCTCTGAACAGTCTCCGCACGGTCACTTCCGGTATCAGGAGACGGGAGACAACCAGGCAGAACACCAGTAAACGGTCAGCCAGAGGCAGAGGAGAGGCCTCCACCGGACGCCCCCCATCGGACATCCTGGCTGGGAAAATCAAGGGTATCGTGAGGCTCTGGTCTTCCCTCTAGTGTAGCACAGTACTGACTTTGTTTATAGAAATATATATATAGAAAACAACCAAAGACGACATCTAACCACTCGGATCGTCTCACGGCTTGGCCGAACCTACCGGAGTGGGGAATTTTCTTCAACCGTGAAAAGACAACCGACACTTTTGTATGTTCTGGTGCATGTAAACGTTTCAGGAAAGTACTTTTGTGGTCTCGAAAATGATCCAAACATCAGATTGTGCTTTTCCAGGACCTACGCCACCGGCTTGAGGACGGAGAATAGGCACCTGCATCCCCTGGTGAAGCACATGCACGGCAGAGGGACGGCCTCCTCGCGGCGGGCCACGGTGTTGAACTTGCACCTTTTGAGGTGGTCGGCCATGCTGGCGATGTCGGCGAATTTCCACTCGTTCACCGTCCCGAACGCGGTGCTGAATCTCCACACCTGAGGGAGCGTCAGACCGTTACTCCTCCTGCGGATCCACCTTTTCTAAAGGGTCGGGAAATACTCGCCTTGTCTGTGATCTGCCAGGTGGAGGAACCGTCGGCGCGCTGCTTCTTCTCCCACAGCAGGACCACCATGCCGCGCATCTGGAGCAGGCTGCCGCACACGTCCCTCATGGTGCGGGACACCCTGGACAGCTGGCACAGGCTGAAGCTGTCCAGGAAACTGGCCACGTGCTGCAGCACCTCGAACGGAAGACGGCTGAGCTGGTCGGGCGGAGAACCCGGGCGGGAGCCGCGCCTGGACAGGCTTCCTCCCGGTTTGGTGGCCGCGCCGGGCTGAATGCCGAAAGAACCCAGGTGTCTGTCGTGGATGATCCGGAAGCCCTGCACCGAGGGGCAGAAGCGCCTTTGGGAGTAGGTGCACCCGTAGTAGGCCAAGGGGCAGCGCTGCTCCATCCACCCGTTGAGCCCGGCGTGAATGTCGCCGTGGACGTTTTTGAAATGCGAGGAGAACTCGTCCCGCCGGAAGAGCTGACCGCACACGAACGTGAACATGGAGCGCTGCTTGGTTTGGTACCGAGCCACGCATTCCAGAACCAGGTCCAAACGGAGGGTGTGGAAGGGGCTGGGGTTGGACAGCTGCGGGCTGGCGTGGTCGCAGGCCGAGGCGGACGCGATGTCTCCCACCATGGTGCTGGTCGCCAGGATGGCCGACGGGAAGGAGAACGTTTGGGTTCCGAAGTCGATGTGGTAGCCGTCCACATACCTGCTGTCGGAGATGGCCCGTCCTCCCGGGGAGTCGCCCAGGCAGAAGAGCAGAGCTGCCGTGATCAGGTCGATGCCGTGGAGGCCCATGGGGTCGTCGTCCACCTCCAGGTCGGAGGTGTCCACCGCCTTGTCCTCCATTTTGGCTCGGAACAAGTAAGGGTCCGACAGCAGAGCGCGGCGCCCGTTCAGAGTGAACATGCCGATTCCCCTGAAGACCTCCACGTTCTGCAGTTTGCGCTCCAAGCACCTGTACCTGAGCTCGGAGGGTAAGTGTTGCAGAAAGTTATTCCTCGCGTGGTCGAAGAGCAGGAACGGCATCGGGGGTGAAAGTGCTGCTTGTTGGGGCACGGGCTGATCCAGAGCGACGGCGGGCGTGTAGTCCCGGTGCCCCTCGGGCCACCCGGGGCCAGAATCCTCCAGCGGCTCCTCGTGAACCTCCTCGGTCTCCTCTACAAACTCCACAAACTCGTTGTCTTCCACCCAGACGTCAGCGCCGTCTCCCCCCGCCGGGCCACCCACCCCGCCCACCGCCCCCAGCTCGCTCTCCGAATCCCAGTCGCTCGCTTGCATATCTACATTCCTCCCGCCGTCGGCAACAAAGGCACGAGGACCGGCGGCGTTGGCGGCGTTACTGCCGGGTTTTTCTCCGTTTACACTTCCAACCGTCGCCTCGCTGCTCTTGGAACTAGTGACCATGTCCAAGGCCAGCGCCAAACTCCTGTTGGCGTCCACCGAGGCTCGGTACAGGTCGTCGTAGGGCTCCTCTTCCATTTCCACGCTCTCGCTGCGCAACGCCGGCTCCGGTAGACCCGGCGCGGCGGCCATCTTGTCCCTCTCCTCCGCTTCCTTCTCGCCATTCTTTGACACGGTGGTTGCCACCTTCAGGGACTCCAACAACATCCTCTGATCCTGCAAAGCCAAGGCCATGTCCAGCTGCTCCACCTCGTCAAAGTCTTTGCTCAGGTTTTCGTAGGACTTGCGGTTGGAGTAGCTCACGGGCCAGCGGTTCCACTCCATGGTGCAACACACAATACTGGCCGGGCAGCTCTCCAGGTGCTTGGCCATCTTGATCCTCGCCATTGTGAACGGGCAGCCAAATCCCCGATTAAGGCACGGCAAACGCTCGTACGGGCAGAGTTCGCGGTGCTCGTCTAGCTTGCAGGTATGAAAAACCGCCCCGCACACCAGGGGACAGCCGACGAGGTCGCAGGACACGCCCGTCTCCGGTCTCACCATGCACCTTCTGTTGATGCATTTAAGGCAGTGTGAGTGGAGGCTTTCCATTCTCCCTGTTTCACGCAAAGGAACACAAGCGGGAACACGTCACGCAAGGGTTACCCTGGAGAGAGAGAGAGGCAGAAGAAAAGTTAGTGACAGGCCAAAAGACGTCCGGGTCAGAACAAGGTGTCCATATTGTTGACACGTAAACATGTAGGTGAGTCCGTTGGTGGAGCACATCGGTGTTATGTTACACCGCTGACATTACCGTTACTCTCTGGCCTCTTTCTTGGAGCTGTTTTGTCTCACCTGTTTTTTTTTTCTGTGTGTTTACTCAAACTCAAGACTGTTCTATTCTGTTTCACAACAACCTTCTTGGGTTTCACCGGGACGCTGGCTTTTCCAAGACTTTCAGGACGAAGCTGACCCCTGATTGCTGAGCGGGACCTGCCTCTCCTGCGCGAATCTGATGGGTAAGTCAGAAAATGATGCCAAATCCATTGATGAATCTACTAATTAATCGCCTCCGGCAGCGAAAGTTCGAAGCAAAGCGTATAAAAGGAAGTAATCGGATAATGTCAGCTAATATCTAAATGACCCACATTGGTGATACAAGTTGAAACAGTAAAATAACACACTAGACCTATTGTTTGGATCTTTGCAGCCCTGCTCGATATAAATAAAGGACAGGTTAGCAAACAGCTAAAAACACCTAAAACATGGTAACCGCTGGTGGCTGCATGATACCACTGCCCCGAAGCCAGTGATGACAACACGAATAAATGTATTAACAATAATTAGGCAGACGAAACCAGCCTTTAAAGAGGCGACAGATACTGTTGAGTTAAACAAAAGGACAGCAGCAACATGGCCAGCCTAGCAGGGTGAGCTAGCTGCTAGTTAGCTAGCTGCTAGCTACATGAACTGCTTACCCGACTCACGGGGCTCTTCGGATTTGTTCTCAGTCTGTATTTCCTTGCTTATCCAGCGCCGCCGGGTTAGACAAGATAGGTACAACAGCGAGACGTGTAAATGATTAAATGTCAACGGATTTGGTTACGGATTTTAAGGGCTGCTGGCTGCTGTACTGCTCCAGCTGAGTCCTTTTGCTGGTCTAATTCGGTCAGTGTGTGTGTTGATCCTGGTCCGTGACGTCGCCCCGTGACGTCATCACGCACGATCCAGTAAGGACGCACGCGGACCCCAGAGAGACACTGAAATAGATGGAGGGGAATACCCCGGACCCGGCCCAAAACCCTCCTAAAATGTCTCTGCTGGCGGTAATCACAGGAGTTTAGAGGTCCGCAGAAGTCGTGAGCTGTGTGTGCATTTAGTTGGGGCAAACGCAGCGCCCAGTTATTGAAATGGGTAGACAACTAAAGGAAAATAAACAATAAGGGCAAAGCCTAATGGCAAATATGAAATAGCAGGTGATTTATTTGCCATTGAGAAATGGAAAATGTAAACAGTTAAAGTAGTAAGTAAAGAGAGGGATAGCAACAAAGTTTTACACACCCAGAAGTTTATTCTAAACAAAACATTATATGTATCAAAACAGTATATTCTGGTGAAAATTGTACAGCTTATAAACATTGCCGTCTTCGCCGTTCATGAGGCGACCTCGGAGATGTGGTGAATGTTGGACAGGGTGAGCTGCGCCTCCTGCGCTGGATAGAAGTGCCGGGAGCGGAGCCACAGCCTCCCAAACACGCCTGTGATCAGCAGCAAGACCAGCAGAAGCCCCCCCAGGACGAAGGTCTCCACTGACGGGACCCCACCTGCATCCACACACCAAAGGAACGGCCAGGATCACATCAGTGTCTACTGAGCCTCAGACGTTTGAGCCACACGCACATGATAAAACATACTAAATTCCATCTTTTCTTCATCGCTGTGCAGTCGTCTGATCGGTCCGTAAGACACCGTGTGAGTCAGTGGTACGTCCCTACGTGACCGCATGAATCCCTCTTCACCAGAACAGTTCTGTTTGGAAAAATTAACAGAATTTCTTTATGTTACAGTGCTACGACTGCCGAAAGCCATTTCCAGACCAGGGGTCTATATTAAGGACTCTTTTCCACGCTACATGTCCGAACTGGCTTCTGACGTGCCGTGTGAGGAAGGAGCGTTACGGGGTTCACTCACAGGCTGACACAGCCCCGTGCTGCTGTGACAGATCTGGACGTTGCAGTGGAGGAAGACGTTGGCGTAAGAGCCGCCGACGAACTTGAACATTTGAATCCTGAAGGTGGCCTCTGGACCCTGGCCGTTCTTCAGCACGCTCAGCGTCTGCTCGTTTGACAACAACGGGCAGCTGCCGGAGGAAACAAAGCAAGCAAAGAATGGGACGAACGTGGACTTGGAGCATGGTAAGAGTAGAAACCTGTGCAAGCGCTGCCTGAGTGAAACACACACGGCCTGTCAGACAGGAGTCACATGACCGAGCTCTCAGCCCTGTTGTCTTGGCTCTCACGGCAACAAAATCTCCTATTTCAGATTTCAACAGGGTTCAGGTGGGTGGATTAAAACTGTCTGGCTTGTGTGATGAAATAACACATCCAGAGGTCTGGCTCCAGACATCCAGCCACTCTGGCCTGAATTTTTAAATCCTCACTGGTGGTCTAGTTTTTCCTACCGACCATTAAAAACATGTTTTTTACACATCAAACGTTTTCACATGTGAACCAGTCGAGTGACTTTGCTTTCAGCGGCGTGGCGGCAGACCTGTCTCTGATGAAGGTGTACTGAATGTTACTGTATGGATCGCTGGTCGGCGTGGCCCAGCATCTCTCAATACGCAGCATCAGGTTAGCAGGCATCTGCAACAGAGAGGCTGTCCTTGAAACCTTTTTCCTCACTGGGGACTCAAATAATATGTAAACAACAGCTGCCAACAGTTTAAAACAACACTCATGTTACTACGTGGTCACGGGTGTCGAGTGTTACATTTCCGGAGAACATGCACAACATATTGCCTAACGCATGCAACGGAACGCTTCCCCTCACCCAAAAATAGCCGTCAAAAGTACGCTTTCAATCTTTTTTTAACCCCTTCACCTCAACAGGTCTGCTACATTTATCACAACCTGTGCTTCACTTTCAGATGTGAACATTGTGTTTTATGTTGGGTAAAATCTTCAGAGGCTGTTTACCATGAACACTTTGACAAAAACCTCATCGTCCAGGGTCAGCGATGGCACCGTGGTCCATCGGTTCTCAAAGGCTCCGTCCTTGTAAAGAGACATGGACACAGAAAAGTTGCCGTCCTCTGTGTTCAGAGTGATGGTTCTGTAGAGACAACGGAAAAAATCACCACGCTGTTGGCATTCATGGTCTTATCCTCCAACAAACTCTCCGACTTACCTGACATCCACCCTGATCATGTTCTCGCCGTTGGGCTGCTGGACCAGGTAGTTGATGGGGTAGCGGCACACGAAGGTGATGTTGACGTAGTTCCTCGTTATCACGTCTGTGTCGTTGTTGTGTATGGAGTTTATGAACATGATGTGTGTGTCGTCCGAGGTCTAAGGAAAGAAAGTAAGAAAGTTATCAAAAATCTCTTAAAATGGCAAAATAGCAGACCCGTAAGCCACCCACCCACCCAGAGATTCTGCCCAGATGATGCAGACGGCGCCATAAAAACGAGGACGGGTGAGAAGGTTGTGTCCACTGTTTGCCCGGGACGCTGCTGAGTGCAGCTGGAGGGTGTCTTCTGTGGACACTGGGTGGGATGGATTGTCCTGAACGCTAACATTCTGGACATCTTTTACTACTCTCAGTAAACACGCCACTGACAGGCCTCCGCCGGGAGCGCCGGGTCTTTGTTACTCTAGCCAAAGGCACTCGGTAACACAAAATTATCCCGAATATTAGAAGAAAGAAAAATGAGTCCAATGTGTTTTAAGGTCAAGGTGAAAGCCGCATGGCTATGGCATTCTTCTCCTTTAGCAACAGCCCTCTAATCCAGGAAAGGCCTCCTTTCCTCAGCCAAGCCTTGTAAAAGCGCAGAGGTGGGGCACCGGGACATTTCCTCCCCATTGTGAGCTCCGTTAAACTTTTGCCGGTTTTACGAGAAAATCCTTCATGCATTCCAAACAAGCAATTCAAGGACACTTGTGTGGCTGAAGGGAGGATTTAAAAATGAGGTTTGGATCTGTGAGTGGCTGGATTAAATCAGGCATCGAGGCTTGTTGACTAATGATTTATGGCCCTTCTATTCAGTGAACATAAACAAATAATCATCATATCAGTGTAAATCCTAATTATTCAGAGTTACAAAGCCATTCAGGCTCTTTGTGGTGCTGTGAATGAAGTCTTGTGCCGTTACAGAACAAAGGAACAACGCTGGGCTTTATTTAATGACAGACACCCTCCTTCTTTCTTTCTGGACTAGAGTTTGCGCTTTGTCTTTTCGTATTTTTCTCGCTAATTGTAAATTCCTTAGCCCAGATCTGAACGCAGAACCTCAAAATCCACATAAACACCGGAGCAGGAACAAAATTAAGATGGCTGGTCAGTTTAAGATGCCATAAACTGAGCAAAGTAGCGAAAAGGGCCAGTTCCCTCAAGAACCGTAAACATCCTAAATGAGATTTATTATGATGGGGATTCCGACACTGTCAATATAGACACTTATTCATATTGTTAAAGCTTGTGTCTTCATCCTTTGTTAACGTTCTGCTTGACTTATTTCACATGCAGCGTGTGATTAGTTTGAAGCCATACCATAATAGTTCCACAGTCCGAGAGATTCGTCTTTATGCTGAAAACATAGTCGTCTCCCACCTCTGTGCCGCGACACTCTGGATCATTTAAATGCAAATCCCAAACCTAAGTATGAAAAAAAACCAACAACATAAGAGGAAAATGTTACATCCTAAGATACGTGTGCTGGACATAATTTAGGATGCTTGATTGGTGTTTACTTACATAAACAGGAGGCATTTTGCTGAGGAAAAAGGCACTGGGAATGATGACCTCCATGTAATCGTTGGTACAGATGACAGTTTCATTGAGCTCTAAGAAAAAAATACCAGGGTTAAATATCATACAAACATTTTCTTCTATTGTAAATGCCACTTTTTTCAGGATTAGGATTTTTAGTGCTGATACCCCTAAAAAATTGAGTATTTAAAAAAAAAAAAGAAAATTCTTACACTTCCTGTAAATAATTGTTTCTCCTCTAGCCAGAGAAGGCCATCAAAGGTTAACATGGAAAAAAACTCTAAAAAAGCTTTCATCTTAATGCAACCAAATGAGCTGGAGGCCGGTGTCACGGTGTGAACTCACCATCCTCTCCTGGCTCCAGATGCTCTGCCCAGGTGACCGTCCTCAGGGCGACCAGCAGCCAGGCCAAAACCAAACGGGCAGCTGCCATCTTCCCAGAACTCTCCCAGCGCTGCTTTCTGTCTTCTCAGTCCCTCCGCTGCACCTTTGGGATCTTTCCACAAATCTCTGAATCCTTTGGGCAGGGGGGCACTATTTAGCAGTTTGCTGTCACCACAAGACGTAACGCTCCTCTCCTCCCTCAGCTCTTGATACCCAGCTCTAATGAACTGGGAGCCTCCCTCTGGCCTTGAATGATGTCCCCACCAACAATGAGATTCCGTACGTGAATAGGCAGATCCGAGAGGAGTCCAAGGAGACACGTACGTTGCCGCCTACTGCGGCCGTGTCCTTTTAGTCAACATCTTACTGTGGGGAGTAACGAGAAGTCTGGAAACCACGTAAAGCCTGAGAACAGCGCCGGGCTGGACCTCTTTGTTGTCTACGTCCTTTGTCTGGACATTTTAAAAAAATTTACTGGTGCGGGAATCCCAGTCAGTCAGGCGGAAAGAAAGAAAGTCATTACGAGTGAAGAGCAATGCAGCCACCAACGAGGTGAGAGCAGTGGATGGAGAGAGATTACGTTTGGATTCCGTGAGGAGCAGCAATGGCCCACGAGTCCCCCTAAACGTCACATAAAAGCATGTTTTAAGATGCTGGTGTGAGGAAATAGATATTCTTCAGATTTTCATGACTCTAATTTACAAGATTAGTTTCCAAGGCACTAAATCTTCACGTTATTGTCTTGCAAATACACCAGTACCAAGTGTAAAGTCCAATTGCCTGCCTTTGTTTCAACAGACAAATAGCTTTCAAATGATTGTCTGGTTAAAAAAACAATCATCCACTTTTGCTTCTGAATATCAAAGGCTGCCCTCCAGCCTCTATTTTTACTACACAAAAACCACAATAAAAGAACTGGACAAGACAGACTTTTAATTCCTGAAAGTTTTGAACACAATTCTTTGACATGGTCTTGTTTTTTTTTGTTTTGTCTAAAGGTGTAGTCATGCATAAACCTGCCTTGAATTCAAGTGAGCACCGTGTCTGGACAGTCCAAAAGTGTACTAAACAGCTGAAGTGATTCCTGCGCAGTTGGTTACAACAAGTACGGTAGGCCACACACACACACACACACACACACACACACACATGCACAAATTCCACTAAAAAAGTTCAACATTTTGGAATGTCATTCATAGCTTAGACATCTTTTTATAAAAAAAAAACAATGTGCAAAGTTAGACATCTAAAATTGCTCTGAGCTCTTTGTCTGTCACATGAATGCAGGGGTTCACCTTTACTCCAGATGTTCTGTGTCGTCGGTAAAAAGGTCGGCGAGGTCGGCTACGGTGAGGACGGCAGCCTCTGAGTGCTTCATGGTTGTGCTGGTGTGACTACAGCGAAATGAAAGGTCAGTGGTGTGAAAGCGTGGCGAGCGCTTCCAAACATCCCGTGGCTCTCACCTTTTCTCCGCCGTCTTCAGCATGGCCTGCATTCTCTCCTCAATGGTGGATTTGATTAAAAATCTGTGAACAAATGTTGGCCTGGTGGACAGAAAGCAACGGGAAACCGTTAATGGATTCTTAATGACGTCTCATTATGGATGCAAACAGCAGCTCCCTGCTTCCTACTTGGTTTGGCCAATCCGGTGCACTCTGCCTATGGCCTGGAGCTCGTGAGCGGGGTTGAGGATCGGCTCCACCAGCAACACGTGAGTGGCCTCAATGATGTTCAGACCATTGGAGCCGGTGTGGAGAGGAAGCAGGAGGATGTTGATCCTTTGGTCATACTTGAAGGAGCTCAGATTTTCCTGGAAATGGGAAAACTGCACTAGTTAGATTTGTGAACTATAAAAGTAGCCGATGTAAACCTATTTTAGAAAAGGACAATGAAGTCTTACCTGAAATTTGTGAATGCCGTTGATTTGAGAGAACTCCATGTTGTTGTCAAACAAGGCCTTGGCGATGATGTCCAGGACACTTAGCCACTGCGCAAGGAAGCGGGGAAGGGAAGAAACCGGTTGGGATTTTATACCGTCTGCGTACATCTCAGAGCAGGGGTAATTTATAGTTACCGTGGAGAAGACGAGACACTTGGCCCCAGGGTCAGTCACTTGAATCTTCTTTAGTGTTCTCACTACTGCCTCCACTTTGGTGGAATGGCTTCCCTGAAAACCACAGGGAGGAAAAACGAGGCCGTTAAAATGCCTCAATCCGGTTTCAATTACAATCCATTTCCAAAACAGGATTTACCACGACAGGTATGTTCTGGTCCTGACTGGATGCCTGGGTGGTGAATACGTAGGAGATCTCAGTGTGCGATGTGGTCTGCCTACAGATGGCACACTTGATGGCCCTTCGCCTCGAGCCCACGCTGTAATGCTCCACCATGATTGCGATGCACTCGTTGCAGAAGCAGTGGCCACAGGTCAGCACAGCCCACTGGGCAAGAGGGCGAGGTGAGAAGAAAGCCACAAATAAAAGATGAGAAGGGTTTTGTTCTGGAACTAAGAAAATATAAATTCACACAGCGCTTTAGATAGCACAACTCAGTTATGCAGAAATCGAACGGAATGAAAAAGATAGCACCTTTTATTGAAAATGCATTTTCTTAAATGTTAAATCTAGGAATGTAATTTACGACAGCAGCGCGACACTCACTTCCTGTCCCAGGGGCCGAGCACAGATGGGACATGGCTCTGGGTTCAGTCCTCCAGTAGACTTGTCCTGGGACTGCAGAAAAGACACTTTTGTTAACTGGAGCGAGATCAGAGCATGGAGACAAGGACCGGAATGACCAGCAGAATAATCTATGTACTCTGTTGTTTTTAAAATGTAATTTACCTTCTCCAGATTGGTGAGATAGAGAAACTGACCCAGTTTCTTTTGGAGCTGAGACTTGGCGACTGCCTGGTCATTCAGAAGCTTAACTCTGTTCTGCTCCACCTGCAAGAAAAGCAACAAAACAAAGGTCAGAAGGGCAATAAACACTGTTTAAACCCTGAAAACCCTGAAACCCATTGCTTCATAGTTAATATCACCAGCTAACATTATACTTTTTCCTTTTTGGTTGCGTTTAGGTTGCTGTGCAGATCAGCCACCTTTTTTCCTGCATATCTTCCCTACGGTAAAGCGGTCTTCTTTAACTCACCTCGTGGGGTTCAATAATGTGAAGAAGTTTGGGTTTAGGTTCGTCGGGCAGGCGCACACGCAGCCTCTCAGTAGCCATACCCAGCTCATCAATGGCTGACACGTGATTCCTCAGCACCATCCAGTATTCATGCAGCAACTAAGAAGTGACAGAACACACACGTTACTGGGATTTTACCCATTTCAATGCGATTAGGTTTGTGCACAAACCTTGTATTCTTTCTTCCAGTTCTCAAACAGCTCCATGAAAGTGTTGCCCTCCTCCACCAGCTCCGAGTCCATGCGTTTCAGTTTTGCAAACGACAGGATGGCTTTGAGAGTACGCTCCATCTCGCTGGCTGCCCAAAGGCCTCGGCTGGTGGTGGGCAGTCGGTCATCCACCAGCCCCTCCTCGTCTTCAATCATTTCTTCAAATATGGCCGTCTGACCCTTGACTCTGCCCATGAGAATTCCCTTATCAACCATCACATTTTCAAGCAAACTGCCGGCCAGTTTGTCAAAATACTGCTCAACTTACGTGTGGGAAAACAACTTGGACTCATAATCTGTGAAGAGCTCGTCAGCTTTGCAGAAGACGCAACTAAAACGTCGAGAAAAAAGGATCAACACTCTGGTGTGATGAAGACTGGGTCCTGACATGCAGCAAATATGACGGCCTACTTATTCAGGGGCAGCCTCATGGGCCTGAGGTGGCAAACAGTGGCTTCATCAATCACCGCCTTCGAGGCTGGACCTTCCAGGCTCTTGACTGCGTCTCGGACGGTCTTCTGTGATTTGATCAGATCTTGCATCTGTGAGGTCAGAAGGAACTGCAGACCGCAGGCATCGCGAAACCTGCAGGAAGCCATATTTGCTTTCTTTCACTTTTCCTTATGAAGCGTCTGTGCGATGGTTATTTTATAAAAAGAAACCAGCTTACTTGTCTGCCATGGAGAGTTTCTGAGCTTGTTGCTTGTAGCTGCTCGTCAGCTCGTTCTTCACACGCGACACAAGATCATCGTCATATGAGCACCGGATTGACCTTTGGATGACATCCAGCCACCAGGGAGCGTTCAGCTTGACCTTGAGAAAAGATATTTTAGAATTAAGCACTTCTAAGCACAAACCTGATGGAAAAAAGAGGCAGTTCTTACTTTGCATTTCAGCTCTTTGATGTTTTGCAGGACCGGCTGCAAATTCTGATGTGCATCTGCTACCTCTGAATCATATTTGGTCATGTAGTGCTGCTGTAGCTGCGTCTTCTACAAACAGGAAACGCATTCGCATTTCTTAGGAATTTACACCCGCCATTTTAAAATGAAATGGCGGGTGTAAATTCCTAAGAAATGCTTTTGAAATACCTCCTCACTTAGTCGGTCATCTCTGAGCGTTGGAGGTATACCAGGGTGCTTTGCACTCAGCAGTTCCATCAAGTTATGTGTAGCATGAAGCCTCTGTTTCAACAACAAGTTAGAAATAATCACAATAACGTTTTAATTATTTTATATCAGTTTCTCATTTATCTTTTTTCCAATCAAGTCTGTTAACAGGCAGCTGCTGCCAGATTTGGAAGAACCTTACATATGTTAATTAAATAACACGGACTGGGTCACATACCTGTAACGAATCGGTTTTCAGCTGGCCCTTATGCTCTTCTGAAGAGCGAAGCACTTCTCTATACAACTCTGCTGCCTCTAGAAATTCATCTGCAAGAGGCAAAGGAAAAAGCAGTAATCAGTGTCAATGAATACGTCCATCACATGTGGAGCTAAGATGTTCAAAGCAACATTGTGTGTTTAATGCCCGAAACCAACAAAGCACGCCTGTGCGAAAACGTGTGAGGAGATACAAAGACGAGATCATGTCCTGTGTGTTGTTTGAACTGATTCCCATGGGAAAGCGTGAGCCGGAGCGTAAGTGTAGGAGTGGGGATTTATACTTCTGATGATGTGGATTCCAGCCAGGCCGTTGAGTGCGCACACTAATTGTCTGTGAGCTTCTTCACACTCCACTCTTTTTTCCATCCGGTTTGTGCTTAGAAGTGCTTAATTCTAAAATATCTTTTCTCAAGGTCAAGCTGAACGCTCCCTGGTGGCTGGATGTCATCCAAAGGTCAATCCGGTAGTCATATGCCGATCAGCTTGTGTCGCGTGTGAAGAAAGACATCGACGAGCAGCAGTGCAAAGTAACAAGCTGCATCTTTTTTCCATGGCAGGTTTGTGCTCAGGTGTGCTTTATTATAAAATATCTTTTCTCAAGGTCAAGCTTCACGCTCCCTGGTGGCAGGATGTCATCCAAAGGTCAACCCGCCGGTTATATCACGATGATCTTGTGTCGGGTGTGAAAATTCCTAAGAAATGCTTTTGAAATACCTCCTCACTTAGTCGGTCATCTCTGAGCGTTGGAGGTATACCAGGGTGCTTTGCACTCAGCAGTTCCATCAAGTTATGAGTAGCATGAAGCCTCTGTTTCAACAACAAGTTAGAAATAATCACAATAACGTTTTAATTATTTTATATCAGTTTCTCATTTATCTTTTTTCCAATCAAGTCTGTTAACAGGCAGCTGCTGCCAGATTTGGAAGAACCTTACATATGTTAATTAAATAACACGGACTGGGTCACATACCTGTAACGAATCGGTTTTCAGCTGGCCCTTATGCTCTTCTGAAGAGCGAAGCACTTCTCTATACAACTCTGCTGCCTCTAGAAATTCATCTGCAAGAGGCAAAGGAAAAAGCAGTAATCAGTGTCAATGAATACGTCCATCACATGTGGAGCTAAGATGTTCAAAGCAACATTGTGTGTTTAATGCCCGAAACCAACAAAGCACGCCTGTGCGAAAACGTGTGAGGAGATACAAAGACGAGATCATGTCCTGTGTGTTGTTTGAACTGATTCCCATGGGAAAGCGTGAGCCGGAGCGTAAGTGTAGGAGTGGGGATTTATACTTCTGATGATGTGGATTCCAGCCAGGCCGTTGAGTGCGCACACTAATTGTCTGTGAGCTTCTTCACACTCCACTCGACATTTCTTCTGCAGGGACTTGAGGAGCTCCTCCATCGTCATGGTGCTGGGGAGGGGAGGTATGGCAAAGGCACTTAACAAGAACCCTCCAATGGAAAGAACATAGAATGGGTCAATTCTACGTAAAGGCATATGCACACGGGACAAAAAAACGCTGCTCAGGTCTATTACCGTTACTAATGCAGTAATTCTCTGTTTAGGCAACATTGCTAATTAACCGCCGCAGCTGCCTTGAGATGAAGACTTCTCCTCTTGGCTGCCAGTAAGTGGGGTCTACCTTTTCTGAAGAGGCAGGAACTCCCCCCTCACCGCCTGCGGATGGCAGCAGGCCTGACGCAACCTGAGCAGCGGGCACAGTATAGTGTTGACGGTGCGACGGTCGAGGCTGCCGAGCTTCAGGCTCCAGTCAGAGATTTTCCTGAGTTTGACCAGAGCGTCCTGGGAGCAGACCTCATGCTGACGGTGGTAGAAGTGGCCCTCCACCGGGGAGAAGTTCAGCCAGTGGACCTCCTCTGTCTGTGGAGGAATCTGAATCTGGAAAAAAAACACCCAAAAACAAAACATAGAAACAACGGTTCGTCCATTTTAAGCCACTGTCGGTAGAATTAGAAATAAGAGCCAAACTTTCTATGTGTAAAACCTTATTCAAAAACCCTCATAAGGTTCCTGTCCTACCTGATCAATGACATCCTTTTTAGCTGATCGCCACAACAGCTGGGCAATGACAAAGTACAGTGGCTCTGTGTTTCCACGTCGATACGGACGATAGAGCAGCTGGTCCCACCAGTGTTTGACCCAGTATGGGTCAACTCCCAGGAAAAGAACCAGGCCATACAGGTCTGTACAGAAACAAAGTCAGATTTAAACACCCGTATCATATTGTGCATGGCTGAATGATCTGTATGTGCGTGTGAGTGTCACCTTCTAGTCCTCTCTGGACGGGAGTGCCACTCACACACCAGCGATTGACAGACGCAAGACGAAGGGCCATTTCTGCAGCCTGCAGAAGATAGAAAACGGGACCACCTCAGGTAAAACTGAACCTAAACGCTGTTTAGACCCGCCGATAATCCTTGGTTTCTCTTCAAGTCACCTTCGCGGTGGGACATTCAACCATCTGAGCCTCGTCCAGGCAGATGCGCCACCACTCCACGGCCACCAGGGGGCTGGGAACGGCCATGTAGCGCTTCTGGTTGCGGAATCGGCGCCCGTCTTTGCTGTTACTGTGAGGAATGTCGACGTAGTTGAGCTCTGACCGCAGCACATCGTAGGTGGTGATGACCACATCCTGCTCGGCGAGCATATGGGGCTGGATGAAACCGTGCTTCTTCACACCCTGATAAACCTGCGAGGAAAACGTCACTAGACTTCACAAAATTCTCACTAAAAAAAATCCTATTTTGGATGCGTGTAACTCACCAGCACTCGTAGCGACGATGACCTGATGTGCCGGTTGATCTCTTCCACCCACTGGTGGCAGATGGAGCTCGGGGAGATGATGAGGGTGGCGCCCGTGGAGACGGGTTTCATGGCGACAAGGCAGTGAGGGCAATAAAACGGGGTCGTGTCGAGGCTTTCTTCTTTGTAGTTCACACAACTAGCATGCTGCCACAACTGGCAGTTCATACACTGGACACGAGCTTTGTAGTCTATGATGCCCAGTTCACCACAGATACACTCAAAGCGATAGTCCTGAGTGTTGAAGGGGACCACGGACGCTCTCGTCGGGGTTTCTGCGTCCTTGTGCGAATCAGTAGGAGGAGCTTCTGCTGGTATATCACCCATGTTGGTTACGTCCAGGACATCTGCTGCATCCTTATAAGCACACATTTCTGCTAATTCATCCGCTTTCTCGTCTGTGCTTTGATCACATTCTTTTGTTGGTCGGCCCTCTGTTGGTGCCTGATCAGCTGACACGTGAGAGTACACATCGCCTTCGTTTTCTGTCAAGGAGTTCTGCATGGCTGCTTCCGCCTTCTCCTTTGCTCGTCTCTGAATCATTTTTCTCGGGGTGCTCTCCAAGCTTTTGTAGTTCTAAGAAAATGAAAACAGATAAAGGATTTTTACAATCAAGTAAATTTGCCAAATATTCACGTTTGAAGGTGCATTTTCTTACCAACTTGGACGCTTCTGCTAATATCTTCTTTGTTTCTTTGTAGTTCTTGCCCAGACGAAAGGACCCCGCCAAGCCTCGCCCTTTCACCTGTTCCACCAGGCCTTCGCTAATCAGCTTGGCCAGGGTCTTCCTGATGTGGGTGCGGTTTTTAAAAAAGTCATAGCCGTAGGTGGCATGAAGGTAGCTAAATATGGCATTGACAGAGGTTCCTTTCCCAGTCCTCATCTCCTTTATTGCAGCAAGGAGCATGAGGCGCACAGCTACAGGGAATGAAAGGAATGGAAGGTAAATACAGTCTCACTGAGGGCGTTGAAAAGTGTGTATTTAGTTTACTTGGGTATGATGTTTTCGTTTTGGGGGCTTTGGGCACTTCCACCTTAGGGCTCACTTTTTTTCTTTCAAGGGGAGGAGGAGGTACAAAGTAATTGACAGATTTCCCCTAGGAGAAAAAAGGGAAAGGGTTTCATTAAACGTGGCAAGAGTAAACAGTTTTTAATGCACTTTACAAATGTATTTAACAGATTCTAATGGGCCGAGGTTAAATGGAGAGATTTCTCCTGATCCTCACCACCGGCAGTGTGAGGGCCTCCTGCTCCAGGTCCTGTCGAGCGTGACACAGGATGAGCGAAAGGACCTCCACTGTCTTTCCCAGCCCCATTTCATCAGCCAAGATTCCACCGGGCCACTCTGCACCCACCAGAGGAAACTCTCGAATTAAGCTGGAAACAAGCAATAGAAAACAAAAATGTCAGAGCACGGGTGAGTTCCACCGTGTCTCGCTAATAAGAGAGAGGTTCGGTTCTCACCAGCCAGTGAAAGGGTTGTAGAACAACTTTTTCCCACACAAAGTGATCAACTCCCTCCAGAGAAAATGGAGAGTTTGTTCTGTAAAAGTGGTTTAAAAATCAGTCGCAACACTGACAAACCACTGGAATATCTGAAATTTTAAAAAAAGTCAGTACCTTTTGGTGACGTGTTCCTGGATTTCTCTCTTCTCAGCATCCAGTTGACAGCCTGGCTCTGATAGGGTCTGAGAATGGGAATGAGAGCTTTGTGCTGGACATCATACGTCATCTCTTGGTTCTCTCTCTGGTGCACATGCCTCACATAGTCATAGAGCTCCTCAATATTTTGCCTCTCCAGGTCTGTGTCACATTCTTCCTCATCATTCTCCACAACCTCTACAAGGGAAAAACCAGGAAAGCAGGAAGTCAATCCTGTCTCTAAGAACCTAGAATACAGCTGGTCTTAAATATGAGGAGCAGATACTCACCAGGGATAATGAAGTCATAGAAATACTCCATCAGTTTCTGCATTAACTGGTTTGCTTTCTTTAGACGAGCAGTTCCCTCACTGAGGAAATCAGGCTTGCCAAGCCCAGGTTCCAGCACATAAATCCCCACCTGCCACATGGAAACCAATCATCAGCTGAGAATAAAGAACGCCTGGTTTAATAAATGTGTTATCTGCTAAGATGTTGAAAAGAGCGCCCTCCTACCCTGACAGCCCCTTCTTTTGCCTGGTGACAGAGCTGCACCACCCTCCTTTTCTGCATCCAGTCAAGGTCCTCCAGTGGGACAACGTTGAAGCTACACTCCACCGTGCAGGAGTCCCCATCAGACTTCCCCTCCGGCCCGACTTCCTCGACACAGTTGCAGTAATTGAGGCACAGCTGGGCTCCGACTCTGTGTAGGACAAACGCTCTCTGTTCGCAGTCAGATGGGATCCAAGCCGGCTGGATGCTGAACTCCCCAATGAGTGCTTTCCAGATGTGGCTCATCTTTAAAGCAGGCGTCACAGTAAGGTCCAGGGAGGCCGAGGCAGATGTGCCATCTGACGATGCACAGGGGAGCTCTTCTGGGAACGGAACAGAAGTGTCGCAGGCCTCCTCCGGGGCCGAGAGAAAGGAACCGTGAGGTAGAGGACTAACGGGAAAAATCGAGCAGGTGGGCATCTCCTCATCCTTCTTTCGGTCATCCAGCATGTTCCAGTTCAACTTCTTCTTCTGTTCTTCATCCACCCTCACCGGGGGCGCCTTCTTTCTTCGGTTACTCATGACTACTTTCTGCACACAAAAAAAAAAACACAGACAAAAACACTTATTAGAATTTGATCAAATTCGGATCCATTAGTCTGATAATATGATGGTGAAAAAAACACAATCACTGTTCTATAAAACACCACAAGTTTACGTGACCATACATTAGCTTCCGAGAAGGTTTTATATAAGCATGTTTCTATCTTTACTTTAGTATTACTTTGACACTTGAGTTCCGAACAGCTTAGCAACCACTACTTATGGAAACTGCTAATATCTTTCGATATCACATGCTAACATTAAAGATGTTAGCGATTAAAAGAAAAAATAAGTTTATGCACTTGTTGGCTATTATTTTACTATTGCAAAAATTGCTCCCTAGTTTCGGTTAAAAGTTTTGCCGAGGAAAGTAGCAGATCCTCATTGTATGACAATAGTTACACAACGAAAACGCCACCAGACTGCGTGATTAACGGCTGACTAGAAACTGGTAAACTGAAACAAAAATGGAAAATATGTTTACTTTTCGAAGCTCCAGCCAAGAATTCTGGTTGCTACTGCTGCACCCGAAGGCTTACATCGCCCCAGCAGGCTGGTAGATTCGAGTTAAGGCGAACCAGAACAGATGGCGAGCCCACAGCGGCTCCGATGTCCGCCATTTTTAAATGAAGGAACTGACGTCCGAACCCGGCTGGTGACGTAAATCGCGTTTTAAACGTTTAATAAAACAGTTATTAAAAAAAATGTATCGTAAAAAATGTTTTATAGATACAATTTTAAATCGGGTAATTTAATAAATGTATATTTATGTATCTAATTCACTTATTAGGTTATTTCCTTTTTTCGCCTCTACCCTTTTTGGTTTTCAACTAATGCTTTCTCTTCACTTTATGATTGAGTAAATCACAGGATTGAGTAAATCATATCACTATATATTTTTATATATATAAGCATTTGTGTCCAAAAATGGGCATGTGCGTGACAAACATCTTTTATTTACAGTATTTCAGCTCAAATTTGAAATATTAGCCAACACAACTTGTGCGCAGTTCCACGCCACGGCCACACGGGGGCAGAAAATCCCCACGTTTGACAGGACGTGGGACAGGTAGGACCGAACTCTGGGAAGTTTGACCAGACTTGCAGGTAACGTTTAATCATCATAGCTTCATTATCCATATTGCAGCTTTTGTTGTTATTCTTTTGTTTTTCACCGCCTTTCTATGTGTCTTTTGCAGTCCCCGTACATTCCATCAGAAACCATAAACACAGCGAGCCGTCCTCCCGAGGACCATGGCATCAAATCAGGGGCACTGCAGCGAGTGTGACCCGCTTACAGAATGCAGCGAGGAAAGGGAGATGAAGGAGGCACCTCAGAATCAGTGCAGAGAGAGAGAAACGTCGAGAGAGGGGGGGATGACAGTTGCACTGGTTTTCCACGGCAGAAAAGCTGCAGGAAAGACGCGGACACGCCACGCAGGTAGGTGAAGTGATCTGAGACGTTGCAGACACACGAGTCCGACTTAATATACGGGCGATTCCTCAACATGTCCTCATTTTCAGTCTGCTTCTGTGACAAGCTCCCCCTCTCCTTCTAACTAAGACGTATGTGCATGACGATGTTGAAAATGTTGTCTTTTTGATGTAGAGCAACGATATTTGAAAAATGTACCTATTTAGATATAAATGACAGTACTTATTCATAAACATTTGCATGCAAATACGCAACATTGTAGCCAGTGGCTAATTTCTGTCATTAGTCCCTGAGCAGGTTGATGTTACCAGTAAGGATAATAGCAATAAAATTAAAGAGCAATCATGAGCCAGACGCCATAGTTACTAAAAATGTGGAAATATCTCCGTGCGGTGCGTTCAGGGGTGAAAGGTGAAGAAACGGTCACAGTTTTAATGAACTGACATCAGCTAATAAAAGACTCTAAAGTCTTAATCTTTAAGTGTCCGGAGAGCTTCTTATCATCAGTGATGCCAGCTGCTTTGAATTCTACCCTGCAGGTCTTTGCAGACTCTGACTTTTTGCTTCTCGACGCAAATCATTTGGATTTAAATGACCTCAATACTCTTAAAAGTCAGTAACTATTTCTGGGCATTTTTTTTTTTTTTTTTTGTCCTGCAGGAGGTTTACACTGAAGAACTGAATTGATGGACCTCAATTATGACCAAGTGGAAATGAATCTAAATTTAGCCCCTTTGCCACAGTGTCCAGCATGATCCCGCTGACAGCCATCATCGTTTTATACTCGCCTGTTCTGCTGTTTGAGGCATTTGCGTTGTCTAAGGGCAAGTATGAGCGGTCGGTGGTGCCCAGTTCTGCCTCTCGCCTCGTGGCCAGGATGGACGGGGATATCATCATCGGAGCGCTCTTCTCTGTTCACCACCAGCCGTCAGCTGAGAAGGTGGCAGAGAGGAAGTGTGGGGAGGTCCGCGAGCAGTATGGCATCCAACGGGTGGAGGCCATGTTCCACACCTTGGACCGGATTAACTCGGACCCCAACCTCTTGCCCAACATCACCCTGGGCTGTGAGATCAGGGACTCCTGCTGGCACTCCTCGGTGGCTCTGGAGCAGAGCATAGAGTTCATCCGGGACTCTCTCATCTCCATCCGAGAAGACAGCGGCGGCTCCAGGTGGTGCATCGAGGGCGAGCCCTCGAGTCAGCCACCGCCAACCAAGAAGCCCATCGTGGGGGTCATCGGGCCCGGCTCGAGTTCAGTGGCCATTCAAGTTCAGAACCTCCTGCAGCTGTTCAACATCCCCCAGATCGCCTATTCTGCAACCAGCATCGACCTCAGCGACAAGACGCTGTTTAAGTACTTCCTCAGGGTGGTGCCCTCCGACACCCTCCAGGCCAGGGCCCTCCTGGACATCGTCAAACGATACAACTGGACCTACGTGTCTGCGGTGCACACAGAGGGTAAGACGCAGCATTTGGTATCAGACAACTCTAAAATCCAACCTCTTCTCTTTAATGACTCAGCAGTTCTGTCTGAAGGAATAACCAGATTCCCTCCTACGCAGCAGCAAAAATGAAATGCAAGAAGACAAGAAAGAAGAGAACTTCTGGGGTGATTTCTACCTGTCTTTGCTGCATCATCTGTCTAATGAATGACATCATTCAGCAGACTTAGCAGAAGCTGGGATCTCCTTTGTGTTGCTCATCTACACATTAGCATAACTGGAGGGCAATATCAGAGGAGGAGGAGAGAAACAGTCTCTCCATCAGTCGCGAAGCTCAATCTACAAAGTCTTCTTCGGACTTTCCACTTTTTTTTACAATTTTCTTTCATTTTCCTCCAACCTGTTTACCGTAAGACTGTAAATTAGACACAGCGTTACCATCAGATTGATTGCTCTTTCTTTAAACATCATTCAAAGATCATGCTGAACGACGACTGGGAGAAAACAGCTTTCAAACTCCTCTTTTATCGCAAAGACTTCTTTTAGCTTCCAGCTCTTCACTAAAACCCCCATATTTGTTTCACTCTTTAACAAACCGTAGATAAAAAGAAGATGAACTGTAGACATGGAAACACAAGAATTCAGATAAAAATCACACCCACAGACGAGTAACTATTTTTTCATTTCTGCCAATAATAAACATTAAAAAAAATCTGCAACAACACGCTAGCAGATGATGCTACACCCACAAGGTTGTACCTGTGATGCAGCCCCGATCGGGGTTTGCTATATGACGATAATCCTGCCGCTCAGATAGATTTAATTGAATTTAATCAGATACATTCCTTTTTTATCTAGCTCAATCCACCCGAGCTGTAAAACGACAGAGCTCTGAATGGTCCTCTCATCTTTTTCAGGTAACTATGGTGAGAGCGGGATGGAGGTCTTTAAAGAG
Organism: Tetraodon nigroviridis; assembly: GCA_000180735.1. Classification (NCBI taxonomy): domain Eukaryota; kingdom Metazoa; phylum Chordata; class Actinopteri; order Tetraodontiformes; family Tetraodontidae; genus Tetraodon; species Tetraodon nigroviridis. Next base: position 747,006 of record CAAE01015123.1, read on the forward strand.
CTCGCCTCGCAGGACGGCCTCTGCGTCGCTCACTCCGACAAGATCTACAGCAACGCTGGGGAGAAGCACTTTGACAGGCTGCTGAGGAAACTGCGCGAACGGCTGCCTAAGGCGCGAGTGGTGGTCTGCTTCTGTGAAGGCATGACGGTGCGAGGGCTGCTGATGGCCATGAGGCGGCTGGGCGTAGCCGGAGAGTTCCTCCTAATTGGCAGGTTTGTCGGAGAGCGTTTTCCCCCAGGGAGGTGTCTTCCTGTTCGGGTGAGAAAGCAGACGAGTTTTCAAAGGCGGCGCGATGAGGAGTAAATATCTTCATCCTGTCAGTTATTTGAGCTACATGTTTGAGGGTGAAGGAAATTCCATTTACACCTTTGAGAGCTATATGTAGATATATACAGCATGATGGTTAACAGATGAAAGAATGAAATGAAAGATGAATGACGACGTTCTAATACGCAGCTGCACTCAAGATAGATGGAAGTTCCTATGGAACCCAAATCTATTTTTCCCTTCTGGGAGAACAGTTCCTGTGAAAGCAGAAGACGCTTTGAGTCAGGCTGGGTGATGAATAATGCATCCGCGCAGCGAGCTTCCCCGCTCCGTCAGATCACAGGCGGGGTGTGCTAATACGGGACAGCACCTCCAGCACGAGCTGGGGAACGCGGAGCAGCGCGCATCAAAGCTGATATCAGCGCTCCGAACCTGACGCGCCTCAGCTCACCTCCCGTCCCGTTTGGATCCGGCAGCACCTGAAAACCATCAAAGCGGCTCATTTGTTGAACGCGGCTCATTTCTGTGCGGCAGAACACAAAAAAAAGCGTTGTGTTTTTGACTTGTGCGCATGCATAATGGCCCGCTTTAAAGCCTGAACTTGCTCTCACCCTTCCAGTTTAATTTGTAAGTCTCCGTGGAACGATAATGGCAGCGGTTTAGAACGGTGTGTGTGTGTCTGTGTGCGTACATGCACTTGTTTTCTGGGTCAAGGAGACTACTGAAAAAGGAAAATGTATTTCAGAACACTGCAGTAAGTAAAAGTGTGTGTTCTGTGCATCAGACCGACTGAGCGGACCCAAACGAGCCTATGAGCTCCTATCTCTATGGTGATGTTCCCACCTACTGTGGCCATCGTGAACGTCAGAAATGTTGCGAGTATGTGCACGTGCTGACGTCAGAGCGGCAGGTTTTTGGCACTTGGAGCGAGCTTCACTGGAGGAAGTGTGATGCTGAGAAGCAGATGGTCAGGTACTGTCACCCCAGGCCGCCTTTGTCCGCCCAGTCTTGAAGCGGCGGCCAGGCTAAACGTGTTGCTGGCTTCGCCTCTGAGAAGCACATTTTAAACCCCTGGTACAGTTTGTTTTGGACCAATGTCCATTGTTTCTGCCCCAGATTTTTTTTTTGTCTTCATAGATTTGAAAGAAAAGCTCAATTGGCAGCATTTAAATACCAAACGCTACAGATTTAGTCGCAGCCTTTAGCAACGCCAGTGGCAGTTATCCTGCTGAGACTCTCTGGATGCTTCACTGCCATTAAAATTCACCTTTATTTTAAGACAAGTGAGTTTAAAAAAGAAGTTGGTTTTAAACTCCACAATGACAGTTTACCATGTGTTCAAGATGTCACCCAATTAAAACCTCCCAAGCCTTACCAGCCTGATTTTCAGCGTGAAATTATCTCTTTTTTAATTTTTTTTTTTTTAAAGGAAAGTAGGGAGAGCTATAAATACAACCGAGAGAGCTAGAGAATCACACTGAAGCCGTTAGGGTCCGCGAAGACGAGCGCTTGCATCCGTCCAACACAGATTGCGCTGCAACAGTGCTGATCTGTCAGCTCTCGCTGGACGTGTGATTCTGTTCTGGAGACGGGCTCTTTTCTTCCTCCTCCTCCAGTGGGGAGTCCATGCCCCCTAGCAGGACAGCTTAGAGGAAAACAAAGTCAGGGCAGAAGGTTCCTGCAGGATTCAGGCTCTGGCTCATTAGTGGGGCCGTGCATGTTTAGCTTCAAATGGGACAAACTTTAATCGCCTCCAAAGTGTAGCAAAGCAACATTTTAGCAAATGTGTTTGTTGCCTTTTATGCACTTTGTTTGGATAAATAAGAGAAAAAAAAAAATCAGTGTACTTTTTTGTGTAAAGGGGCTCAAAAATGGCATCTTGCAAACCTCTGAGCTAATGCTTGAGCCCGTAATCCCGCAGTTATGAGAAGCCATTTTTAGGGACGCTGGTGTATTAACATCCCATTTACATTTGAAAGGCTCACTGACAGATCAGCTTTGGAGGGATGTAACGAAAGTATCACGTCTGCCGTTTTGATACCGTAAAAAGGGAATTGCAGCTGCGACCTAAACATGTCACGAGAAAACCCAAACTCTATGTGCTCCATTGGTCCTTGTCTTGTCTCGTAGCGACGGCTGGGCAGACCGAGTGGAGGTGGTGGAGGGGTACGAGCAGGAGGCCGTGGGGGGCATCACCGTGAAGCTGCAGTCCGAAGAGGTCTCCTCCTTCGACGATTACTTCCTGAAGCTCCGGCTCGGCACCAACACCCGCAACCCGTGGTTCCCCGAGTTCTGGCAGCACCGGTTTCAGTGCCGCCTTCCCGGACACCCTCAAGAAAACCGGAACTATGCACGCAACTGCTCAGGTAGCCGCTTTCATTTGTTCCTTTTCAACATCTGCTTGTCTTTCTGAAGTGTTCCGATGTATGCCGCAGTCAGAGGATGACACCGAAACCCCCACAAACTGGAACACGCTCGTTAATTATGGATGGGACTGCCAGCGGGTAGAAGTCTCTCTGAGTCAGTCCAGTAACGTTTCTTTCGTATTGTTTATTTCTGTGGCACTTGGCTGTGCAGAGGATGATGCTCTAGGTAAATGAAACACTTCAGCTCTTTGAAACACTGCTCAACAAGCATGTTTCCCAGATATTCTTCAACACACCACTTGTTTTTACCGAACCTATATTTACGTTTCCTGACTTCATTCATGGGGTTTGCTAGGACGTCCTGTCTTTATGAGGCTGTAGCCAAAAATATCAAATAAATCCCCCTGATGGACGTAAATATAAAACTATGCATGCACCAACATTTTTATTTCACTATCAGTTTCACTTCTTCCAGTTTCTTCCAGCTTTTTTACACATTAATTTTACAAATCTTCATATCAACATATCTCAAGCTTTAATTTCTCTTGAGTGTAATATCTTAAAAAAATAGAATGATTCCTTTTCACCTCCTTGGTGCAGATATTGTTTGCTGTCTTCTGTTGTTTTTGTTATTATTATTTTTCATATTTGTATTATATTTTTTGGTGTAGAACTCCAAGACGGTGAGTGAAAACCTTTGTATGGAACCAACGCTGCTCCTCACTTTGGGAATATACATAGAGGTTGACTGATATTAAGATTCCAAGCGATGTTCATACGCTGTTTAATAACCATTATGCGGTAAAAAAATCTGTTATTAATCTCAGTAAACCTCTAATATATAAAGCTATTGGGGTGTTTTCCTAAACTACAGTGAGATCCCAACAACTGACTCCCATCTTCTGCTCTGAAACCACTTTTGGTCTTATGAAACAGCCCAATAACGTTGGAATGAGACGGTGCTTCAGCTGCATGAAGCTACAGAGAAAGGATTTAAGGCATTAGTATAAATTAGCTCGTTTTCGGGGGCGTGGGGGGATTCAGCCAGTGTGTGGCCGACAGTAGGTCCCTGCTTGCATGCTGGCAGCGCATCACTTCATCCAGACTCAAGCTCACTCGGCTCGGGCAAGGAGCCGCTAAACTAGGTCATCACCAGCAGCTCCCATCGGACGCTCGACCAGCTGCTCGCCAGAAAAGGCGCTATGCTCAGGCGGAGAACTGCTCTCAGTCATGTTTTAACCATCGTTTACTGTACTGTTTCAGTGAAACGAAGGTCACCAGCGAAACACAAAGCTCATCACCCTCAACGCACCATCGCTGGATGCTGAGAGTGAAGCCTTCAGACTCTTTTTATGTTGCTTTTTAAATCTGCAGTTACATCTAAACAACACTAAATGGGCTCTTGCTAGTGACTGCTATAGGTTCATTTATAATGTAATGTGGTCGAAATATCTTGACTTTTATTTTGTAGGGCTCCATGCTATGCTAAAACTGCACTTTCTTTCTTTTTTCTTTTATTTAACCAACAAAGGTCGACATGCATCACCATTGTGCTGAAATAAAATGTTCACATGGAAAGACTCGACTACGTCACATCTAGCTTGCGTTACAATGAACTGATAGCGAGTGCTTGTTTTTATTCCACCTTTTTAACGCTTTGTAGCATTTGGGTGATATGCCTTTTCACCAGCCCTCGGTACTCTAATTAAATCCTGCCCGATGAGTGCAGGACCTGCTTGGCTTGCCATGGTAACGAGGTTCCTCTAAAGCCATTTTCTTTGGATTCCAGCTGTTTTAAAGCTGTCTAACACAGCCTCAAACCACTTCTCCCCAAACACAGAGAATAATTGGAAGATTTGCAAGCACCCTATCACTCCTTTGTAAGGCACTGCACCTCGCTGGACACCTGAAATGTAGACGTAGGAACTGCTGTTGCTTGCGGCACTGGTGCACCCCCTCCTTTAGGGTTTTCACAACAACACGCCCCCAAAAGACACCTCCTCACCGTTCTCCCATGTGCAAACAGGTTACGAAAGTCTGGAGGACAATTACGTTCAAGACAGCAAGATGGGCTTTGTCATCAACGCCATCTACGCCATGGCCCACGGGCTGCACGACATGCACACTCACCTCTGCCCCGGACACCTGGGCCTGTGTGAAAACATGAAGCCCGTGGATGGCAGCCACTTGCTGGATTTTCTTCTCAAGACGAGCTTCACTGGGGTTTCTGGAGAGGACATATGGTTCGACGAGAACGGCGACTCTCCTGGAAGGTGATTTCACGGTGCACACGCGGCACATTAGGTCAGGCGAGCCTACGTTGGGGAATGTTGGGAGCTGTTGGCATTGGCGGGAGCTTGGTGGGTCACGTCTTTCTTTAATTCACATCGTTTTGTTCGACCTCAGGTACGAGATCATGAACTTCCAGCACGTATCACCCGGTGTCTACGACTACATCAACATCGGCTCCTGGCACGAGGGTTTGCTGAGTCTGGACGAAGAAATGATTCAGATGAACCGCAGTGACATGGTCCGCTCTGTCTGCAGTGAGCCCTGCTCCAAAGGCGAGATCAAGGTGAGAACAAACAAGTTTCCTGCTACTTAGCTTCCTATTATACCAGTTTTAAAATGAAGGGCAGCTATTGCGTAGCTGGCTTTTCAATTCTGCCTGGTTAAATTTACCTTTCTGCTGCTAGAGAAATAAATAGTTTGGGCATCTTTGCTACACTGGCTCACTGCAAACAGTTTGCTGGGCAAAGATCAGATTCCCTGAACAGAAAGTGACATTTTGCTTCAATTAGGTTATCAGGAAGGGAGAGGTGAGCTGCTGCTGGATCTGTACTGCCTGTAAAGACAATGAGTATGTCCAGGATGAGTTCACGTGCAAGGCCTGTGAGCTGGGTTGGTGGCCTGACAAAGAACTGGAAGGTAAGCGACAGGTCATTAGCTTAAGCCAACATCATCAGCTGCATACATTAAAGAATAAGGCGGGACTTTGTGACCATGTACATGTTCAATATTTATTGTTCAAGATGCAATTCTTCATTATGTACACATAAATTAATCTTTTCTGTGTTCCATTAATCAGAGGAATAGCTCTGCAGAAAGTTTATTCCCTCTGAGCTTTTCGGTGACTTTGCTTTTTTTGGTTCGTCTTATTAACAGTACATAAACCTGCATCGTTCTACTTTAAAATCTTCCGCATGACACCCGAGAACCATTCATCACCTTCGCCATATCATCTACGACCTGCCCCTCTTCACCTCTGGCCCACTTTAAAGGGCTTTCTCTGCTGCTCAAAAACACTTCTGTCGTTTCACTAAAACAGAATTTGTTTTACTTAAACAGTCACCCCGTTGTTATACTGGAAAAAAGGTTCTAACAAGTAGAAATTAGAGATTGAGAGTGCAACCTAAACATAAAGCAGAGAGGAGATCTTTGGATTTGAATGCATGAAAAATGCAGCAGTTTACTTTGTCGCAGCGCATGCCCCCCTCTCCTCAGCGGGTTGCAGCTCGACCTGACCGTAGCTAAGTAGAAAACATCTATTTATAGTTGAACTGAAAACCTACTTTTAGACTCTTCTTTGGCTAAAATGTATCAGAATATTCTTACAGTCATTATCAAATCCGCCAAACTGAAATAGTTAAAATCTCTTTACGCTGCTTTTGGAGTGCTGTATGGTGTGTTTTTTTTTCCTCTCTCCAGGCTGTGAGCTGATCCCAGTGCACTACCTGGAGTGGAGCAATCCGGAGTCCATTATCCAGGTGGTTTTCTCCTGCATGGGCATTCTGGTCACGTCCTTCGTTGCCTTCATCTTTGTCCTGTATCGCGACACGCCTGTGGTCAAGTCCTCCAGTCGGGAACTCTGCTACATCATCCTGGCTGGAATCTTCCTGGGGTACCTTTGTCCCTTCACCCTCATTGCCCGCCCCACCGTGGCCTCCTGCTATCTCCAGAGGCTCTTGGTGGGACTCTCCACCGCCATGTGCTACTCCGCCCTCGTGACCAAAACCAATCGCATTGCTCGAATTCTGGCCGGTAGCAAAAAGAAGATTTGCACCAGGAAGCCGAGGTTCATGAGCGCTTGGGCTCAGGTGGTCATCGCCTCCATCCTTATCAGTCTGCAGCTCAGCCTGGAGGTCACCCTGATCATCCTGGAGCCTCCTGAACCCATCAAGTCCTACCCCAGCATAAGAGAGGTTTTCCTCATTTGCAACACCAGCAACATGGGTGTCGTGGCCCCTCTCGGATACAACGGCCTGCTTATAATGAGCTGCACTTACTACGCCTTCAAGACGCGCAATGTACCCGCCAATTTCAACGAAGCCAAATACATCGCCTTCACCATGTACACCACCTGCATCATCTGGCTGGCGTTCGTGCCCATCTACTTCGGCAGCAACTACAAGATCATCACGACGTCCTTCTCCGTCAGCCTGAGCGTGACCGTGGCCTTGGGCTGCATGTTCACGCCGAAGATGTACATCATCCTCGCCAAGCCGGAGCGCAACGTGCGCAGGCGTTCACCACTTCGGACGCCGTGCGCATGCCTTCGGCGACGGAAAAATCGCCTGCCGGAGCAACAGCCTGCTCAACATGTTCAAGAGGAAGAAGAACAGTGGAAACGGCAGGTAGGTTCGTTGAGCTGGAGGCGCCGGTCCTGCTCCTGAGGCACCTCGGGGATGCTGGTTTTACCGTAATTCCCTCTCGAAGGGGACCAAGATGTCTGAACTGTATTTACCTCCAGAAGGACACCTGTTGTGGAGTCTGACAGATGTAGGTTAGTGCTCAATGCACACAGCCATTTGAACCTCTGATTAACCCTCTGGCCTGACGGTTAAATTAAAACTAGCATCTCTGCGGGCTGAGGGATGGCATGCAGCGTCGCCTGAAATGCAGTTCTGCAGGATTCCATAGCAAACGCTATTTCAAAGTATTGCAGCATTACTGTATTTTTTATGTTTTATGTGACGTTGATGTCGTTTCTTCTTGTATGAGCCTGAGATGTTGTTGTTGACGCTGGTTTTCTGGGTTCCTACGGTAACAGCCATCTTTATTTTGTTCATAGTTCTAATGGAAAGTCTGTGTCATGGTCTGAACCAGGTGCAAGACATCCTCCAAAAGGGGATCACATGTGGCACAGACTGTCAGTGCATGTGAAGAGACAGGAATCAGGTTCCAATCAGATGGCTGTCATCAAACCCTTAACCAACACCTACCAAAACAGGCTTGAGTTCTCGAACCTCAGCACTAAGACGCTGTACAACGTGGCCGAGGAGGATGAGAGCGAAACGCCCGGTATAATGCCCCGCCACTCCCCCAGGGTGGCGCCTGAGCCGGTCCCGCCCGTGTGCTGCTCAAAGACGCACCGAGGAGGTGAGCTCTACACCCCCGAGCGTCTGCAGCCCAGTAACCCACAGGTGGCGGAGATGCCGGCGAGTTTCAGCCATGACGTTCCCGAGTTTAACGACAGGATGAGCGTGCCGGAGGCTATGAGCGCGCCCGCGTACCGTCAGGCCCACCTCATCCAGCAGGACCCAGTCCTGGCCGTACACCTCCACCCTTACAGCCAGGAGCACAGGTCCCCCCTGCAGGAAGAGCTGGAGAACGAGCAGTTGGGCCTTCTCCGCGGCTACCTGTTTCACAGCAACAGCCTCACTCCTGATGAGGAGGACTCGGCTGGAGCCAGATCAGCCATGGAGGACTCTCTGGCCCTCATGCCCCCTTCCCCTTTCCGCGACTGCGTCTGTCCTCCAGTGAGCCCCTTTTCCAATTCTCCAATGTCCGAGTCCATTTTGTGCGGCCCCCTAAATGCGACGTACACCTCTGCCGTCCTCGGAGATTTCAAACAAAGCTCCTCGACCCTGTGAGGATCATCGGCGTTTGTGTCGGGATGAGGGAGACGTCACTCTGCAGGCCCACAAGTCCAGCTGCTCTACTTTAGAATTCTTTTTAGTGTTCTGCAAAATAGTGAGAGAATTTTTCAATTATAAGCATAAATATTTAGCACCTGTGCTTAGATGAGCTCTTAATATTTGTGCAGGAATTGATGTTTTATATATTGATTATTAGAAATAGATTTCTTTGACGCCTTTGGGTAAAATGACATGGCGCTTAAAGTGGAGAAACCTCATATAAAATCTGTAGGTGATTTTACAGTAATTTTATTTATCTGTATGTAAGGCTTCATACTCTTAGTCAACAAAAGTGGATTTGTAGTTGTTGCGTTTGCTATTTTCAAAAGGAGCTATAAACCGAGTAGAAACCTAGCTTAACTTAGCCTAGAAGACTGGGAACGGGTCCCGGCTGACTCGTCTTTTTCCAGCTACAGACGTCGTTTTCACACTCTTGATAAAACGTGTTTGTTTGTGATATTTAGTGGTGCTAGTTTGTGGACCTCAGAGGAAAAACAAATGAGCACTTTAGCTTAATGCTGGAGGTCGGAAAAGTCTCGGGAAGGATGGAGCCAAAAGCGGGTTTGGGTTGATAAAGCACTGCCGAACAAAAGTAACTGTACCACGAATGTAGCAACAGAAAAGGGCCGGATTTCATTTCCAGTTTTTCCTTTTTCACCATTTATCAGAGAAGTTCTGAACTGGACTTTTTTTCTACTTAGACATCTTTCATAATTGTACAGAACTGATTTGCCTGTAAGATGATTATCAAGCGTATGTCTGTGAACGTATGAACTGTGTAGTAGTACTCAAACAGACGTATTATTCCCATGTATTACTAGAAAAAACCTCTCTTGGTATTTTTTGTGAGACTGCTGTTGTAAACCAGTAAACGTCTGAAATGCTCAGATCCTAAAAAGTTGTATAAATGTGACAAAGTGCTTTTATGACAAACACACGTGCTCCATTTCTTCCCTAACCCGTTCTCTTTTATAACCGAAAAGGTTACACATTTACGGGTTTGTGTAAAACGGGCGTGAGCAGTGAGGGAAATCTGGAGAGGAAGTCTGATCTGGAGAGGGAAGATCTCGGCCTCTGCTGAGCAGAAGATGACGGGAGGCTCAGCTGCATCGTGGAGGGAGAAGCTGTTCAAGGTTCTAGTCATCGGGGACCTCGGTGTTGGCAAGAGCAGCGTCATCCTGCGTTACGTGAATAAACGCTTTGTGGAAAAGTACAAAGCCTCCATCGGGGTTGATTTTGCTCTAAAAACGATAGAATGGGACCCCCAGACTGTGGTCAGGCTGCAGTTCTGGGACATCGCAGGTGAGTGTTGACCCAAAGGAGCTTCATCCAGGAGAAATGAGCTGTAACACCAGAGATCCTGAATGTGTCACAAGGACAGGAGAGGTTTAGGAAGATGTCCCGGGTCTACTACAAAGGTGCGATGGGAGTGCTGGTGGTCTTTGACGGGACCAAGCGCTCCACCCTGGAGGCCGCCTCCGAGTGGAAGCGGGACCTGGACGGGAAGGTGCGTCTGGACGGCGGACGCCCGCTCCCTTCCGTCCTGCTGGCCAACAAATGCGACCTTAAAGGACGAGACAGAGGAGACGCGTCCTGGCTGAACACCTTCTGTGAGGAGAACAGCTTCAGCGGCTGCTTCGAGACGTCTGCAAAGGTGTGTTCACCATCTATAGTCTTTTCTTTCATATTTAACCTTTAACAGGTGGAGTTTTCTACCGGTAGATGTGTATTTGCATTCTGAGGAAGGTTGGGTTGATCACATGACACATGACTGACCTTTAACCCCAGCTGCACAAAGTCGCTCGTTAAATGTGCTCAACTATTAACCCAAAGAAAGGGTGTGGTGGACCGGGGCCAGAGCTCGGCGGCTGCTCACGCCCAGCTTCCAATCACGTCTCCCCACCGTTTCTAGGACAACATCAATATTGACGAGGCCGTTGACTTCCTCGTCACACAAATGATGCTCCGCGACGGCGGTTTGGCCGATGAAGAGGACCGGAATGACAGCGTCGCGGTGAGCCGGGCGGCGGACGACAGTCGGAGCCGGACGGCGTGCTGCTGGGGCCCGGGACCGAGAGCCAAAGGTCAAGACTTTTAATGCATACCTCAAACTGTTAAACAGAGAGAGACCAGCCAGGAGCCGGAGGTGAGCGCCGCAGGCCGGCTTGATGGGGCCAGCGGCAGAGAGAGGCGCTCCTCGGGCTTGACCTGATTCTGGAGGAGGAAGGAAAGGTGTGAAAACGCACCGCAGCGCCACACACACACACACCACCCAGAGATCAGTTACTGAGTGATGCTGGTGCTAATCAGTGAGAGGCAGAGCTGGACAGCCAGCGTGGCGATCCCACTCCTTCTCTTTGGTACATTTGCACATTTCAGGATTAACAGAGAGGACGGCTGCAGAGACGGAGCTCTTTCAGCTCGCACCCGTCACCGTGGCGTCTTTACTTGTGCCGTTATTGCTGCCGGTTCGTCCATATTTATTACATTAGTTATGGTGGACTTTTGGGGATCATTTTGTGTCACAAACCTGTTTCTGGACGACCTTTGAGTCGTCTGAGGTGCAACATTTAGCTGTGCAGCGTTAAGTCTCCTCATGTCCTGTAAATTTACTTCCCAGTGTCCTTGACGCATCCTGGGAGCTGTGCTACATCCTGCCAACTGACTTTCATGGACTTTTTATCCAAATTTGGACACAGTCAAATTGTCTTTCTTTCTGTCTTTTTTTCTTTTTTTACAGTCTGTGTGTAAATCCAAATCCTCAAGTAGCATTTGAACACAATTTCTTTCCAAAGAAAAAGCCAGCCAGGTAGTTTACCTGAAGTTGTAACCGTGTCCTGGAGTAAGTCAGGGAAATAAGACACAACTGCTAATTCCGGATCTACGGCCCAGATAGCGGAGACCCAAATTCAGGAGTCAAACAGAGAGGGTGGCCCCGATTCTTTGTCACGTCGGACACAAAGGCTCACCGCGGTTGACTTGTTCACCGATTTGAGCGTGAATCACAGTCGATTGCAACAGATCCCGTCGTTTGTGCATTATTAATATTACTCTATTTTATCCGCCCCCCCACCCCCCCACGTACATTTTCACTAGCTGCCTTGTTTATATATTTATGATTCATAAAAATTTCAATTTGTGAACATTTCAGGTTTTGCCAGCTCTCTTGTGTGTCTTGTGTGACCCAATTAATGCCTGTTTATACTTATCAGTATTTACCGACTGAAAAGCAGGCTTTTTTTTACTGCACAGGTATCATAGCTCAAAATGTATAAGCATGATTTGAAAGAATGGTACCATTAGGAAAATGTGAAAGTGAGGGAAGCAGGCGTTGCTGTCCATGGTGCTGCCAGCTGGTGGAAAGGCCTCCGTTTGAAAGATGCGGTTAAAGGCAGAGCTGGCGGAACGGTGGTAGACTGCGCCACCTAGCGAGCAGAAACGGCGCATTCCACAAGAAAATGTTCAAAAATCTAAAACGTTTCTATATTTTAGACTACACCAAAAACAGTCAGGGCAAAGATATTTAAATCTGTTTTTATTTTGCAATCAATAGTCTACAAATTTGCTTTAATTAAATGTAATAAAAATAGATGGCTATTCTTCCTATACTTGTCACACGTTAGCAAAACCACCAGATGGCAACAAAGACTTGCATCTACGCAAATACTTAGACCATAAGCACAGTTTCTCGCTAAAAAAGCGAATACGAATACGAATAATGATAAATACCAACTAGAGTTGCTACGCACAATACCCAAAAACATAAATAAGTATGAATAATATCATTTCTTAAACTCGATTTTGCAGAATATTACCAGGCATAAATATGCTGTAACGTCGGCTCGGCATCCGGGTCATCAAGCAGCGCATGCGCAGTCCTCGCTGCAGTTTACTGCGTTTCCGTAGCCAGCCTGCTAACCCGCTGAGCCCTGGCAGCGGAACAGCTCACGGAAACGATTGATTCAGAACCAATAACGCTGGAGCTGCAACCATAAATGGTGGATTAACCTCGACATCGGAAAGAACTCATCAAATCAATGTCCTTAAGCTGGGGGCTTTTGAGGAGTGCGCTGGCAACACTCTTCTATAATATGTAAAATGTATACAGTAAGATATTAACTGTGCGTTATTTATGCTAACCAGCTAGCAGCTACCCCTATGTCCAATTTACGTTGGTTCGCTTGATCCGTTTTCTCTATCGTCGCGTCTGTATCGGAAGAAAATGAAGAAGTTTAATATAAGAAAGGTGTTGGACGGCTTGACAGCGGCTTCTTCCTCCTCCTCCGCAACCGCTCAGCCGGGTACTCCCAGGGAAAACGACCTGGTCCAGGAGACGCTCCAGTCGGAGCATTTCCAGCTTTGCAAGGTGGGTTTACCAGCAAATGCTGCTAACATTAGACTGCTTTTCCCTAGTATTTTAGCTGACAGAAATGTGACGGAACACCTGTTTTCATGGGTCGGCGCTGCATATTATATTCGATATAAAAAGCCAAAAAATATATGCGAAGGGGAGATTTGAAGGTAGCGCAGTCCGGTTAGTAAAATCCAAAGTCATGGTACAACAGCGTGGATCATGTTGGAGATTGTGCTCTGTTAGTAAAATCCAAAGTCATGGTACAACAGCGTGGATCATGTTGGAGATTGTGCTCTGTATTTGGCTTGATCTCACGGTTGTATCTGGAGCTGTCATTGCACAAACTGCTTGTTTGCGCTGCACTGAATCCTCCCCTCCAGCCACAGTTTTTCCATTCAAAATCAGCTTGATCAACCAATCACTTCCTAACTGAGCCGTGGATGCTTCATGTTTCTGCTTATTTAGTACAGCACGTACATGTACCCCATTTATTGGCTGTTACATGAACTCCCCTGTCCCAGCTGGCCTTTCGGTGGTCCCTTCTTAAGATGATTTAGAGCTTCAGGCGAAATCCAATAAGGGCCAGATCTGTGACTCTTATTTTGTGTTATATTCATTTAGATCAGCTCAAACTGATCAACCGATACAGGTAAAATGTGAGTAGTCAGGGCAAAGAAATTTAAATCTGTTTTTATTTTGCAATCAATAGTCTACAAATTTGCTTTAATTAAATGTAATAAAAATAGATGGCTATTCTTCCTATACTTGTCACACGTTAGAAAAACCCTCGGCATCCGGGTCATCAAGCAGCGCATGCGCAGTCCTCGCTGCAGTTTACTGCGTTTCCGTAGCCAGCCTGCTAACCCGCTGAGCCCTGGCAGCGGAACAGCTCACGGAAACGATTGATTCAGAACCAATAACGCTGGAGCTGCAACCATAAATGGTGGATTAACCTCGACATCGGAAAGAACTCATCAAATCAATGTCCTTAAGCTGGGGGCTTTTGAGGAGTGCGCTGGCAACACTCTTCTATAATATGTAAAATGTATACAGTAAGATATTAACTGTGCGTTATTTATGCTAACCAGCTAGCAGCTACCCCTATGTCCAATTTACGTTGGTTCGCTTGATCCGTTTTCTCTATCGTCGCGTCTGTATCGGAAGAAAATGAAGAAGTTTAATATAAGAAAGGTGTTGGACGGCTTGACAGCGGCTTCTTCCTCCTCCTCCGCAACCGCTCAGCCGGGTACTCCCAGGGAAAACGACCTGGTCCAGGAGACGCTCCAGTCGGAGCATTTCCAGCTTTGCAAGGTGGGTTTACCAGCAAATGCTGCTAACATTAGACTGCTTTTCCCTAGTATTTTAGCTGACAGAAATGTGACGGAACACCTGTTTTCATGGGTCGGCGCTGCATATTATATTCGATATAAAAAGCCAAAAAATGTATGCGAAGGGGAGATTTGAAGGTAGCGCAGTCCGGTTAGTAAAATCCAAAGTCATGGTACAACAGCGTGGATCATGTTGGAGATTGTGCTCTGTATTTGGCTTGATCTCACGGTTGTATCTGGAGCTGTCATTGCACAAACTGCTTGTTTGCGCTGCACTGAATCCTCCCCTCCAGCCACAGTTTTTCCATTCAAAATCAGCTTGATCAACCAATCACTTCCTAACTGAGCCGTGGATGCTTCATGTTTCTGCTTATTTAGTACAGCACGTACATGTACCCCATTTATTGGCTGTTACATGAACTCCCCTGTCCCAGCTGGCCTTTAGGTGGTCCCTTCTTAAGATGATTTAGAGCTTCAGGCGAAATCCAATAAGGGCCAGATCTGTGACTCTTATTTTGTGTTATATTCATTTAGATCAGCTCAAACTGATCAACCGATACAGGTAAAATGTGAGTTAATCTCACACATATAGCCTAAAATTAAAACTACATCTTCTGCAGATTTGCCCCTTTTGTTAAAAGAGCGTCTTTTAAGGCCCAGCGTTGACGGGAAGAACAGTTACCCTGACGACTCCTTTTTTTCTTTTAACAAACATGCATGTGATAAAATTTGAAAAACTGTCAAAAGTCAGAGGGAGCGTCTGCTGCGTGAATGTACACACACCTGTAATCTTCATCCAATTATAAACGAGTGTCTCTGCAAACAGCGTTTGGAGCTGTCGCCCGCGCGTCCCCTTGAAGCCCAGCCGGAGGTGGTCGGCACATTTTTTAAACTCGTTTTCTGACATGGTTTAATAATCTAGTTAAGGACGGTATGCTTGAATAATCTAGTTCATGCGCTAAGTGTCTGAAATTGTGTGTGTGGGGGTGTGAAACGTGTGAAATGTCCCCGAGAGCTGCAGCTACGCTCTGTCCCAGCTGGGAGTGTAGCAGGTCAGGTCCCTAGGTTATAGGACCAGGGCTCTACCTGTTACATAATGCTGATGTAGGACGCACGGGGCTCTGGTTAGCTGGGCAACGGCTCCATTCAGAAAAAGAAAAAATGGAATTATAGATGGATAGTGATAATAGTGTTTTGGTGGCTTTGGACATGCGAGAGAGAAGAGGGATGACACTGGGAGCCTTAGCCTGGCTGCAGCGATCGCTAACGTTTCACACACCGCACACGTTTGAAGAATATTGCCTGAATGTTCCCATTTTCTGTAATGGTTAGGATTTATCTCATTTATTTTGCTATAAAGGCTAATTTTTTTTATTGATGGATGACTTTACTGGGGGGTTTAAAATGAGTTTTCCCTTTCTCTTCAGTAATGCCAGCTTGGCAGAAGCGCTAGATGGATGAGCTGACTAGATGACTTGTGTAAAGTCTTGTTTTTTTCCCCCGCAGACCGTGCGTCATGGCTTCCCATACCAACCGTCCTCAATGGCTTTTGACCCCGTGCAGAAAATCCTGGCCGTTGGGACTCAGACCGGAGCTTTGAGGCTGTACCCTTTTTTTCCACGCTAAAGTGAAAATGAAGAGAACCTCACGAGGAAAGTGAACCCGCAAATATTCCTCTGTAGCAAAAACACACAGAAAAATGGCACGATCACACTGAAACCCTTAAACATCCTTCCTGGCTGCATCACAGGGCCGAGGTGCCCTTCAGCATTGCACAAACAGAACGATTTAAACAGCAAGCGACCCGTCGTGACCGCCTGTCAGAAGTAGTCACTGGCTAGGATGTATCTCCGTGCCGCCTGCAGCCTGTGTCTCCTGGAGCACCAGGCTCATTAGTGGTATCTGCAGCAGCCCGAGCAGCTCCGATGCCATATGCCGAGGAACTGAGCTCATCAACTGTGCCGCTCGGGCTGTGCCAGGATGTGTCTTCATACGTGCTGTAAACATCGTTGGCCTTGCGCACGTCTCGTCGGGCCGTGCCGCGTGGCTCCCATTGTTTGTTTTAAAGCATTCAAAATGAGTTTATACAGCTAACCAGGCAGCAAATGTGAGTCACGGCAACAAATCTGGCAGCAGATCCCAGGCTGGTAAACACGGCCTGTAGGATAGTCCCGTCATACCCAGGTGGTGTGTGGAACAGGTCTTCAGGGTTGGTTTAGGCTAAGCCCGGGCTTCCCGGAGCACTAATATCCTGCCTGCGAGCTCTGCCCGCTTTATTTACATTTTCAGTAGACGCGGCTCCCTTCTTGTTTTTATTCACTCTCTAGATTAAGAGAGCGTTGTGTTTGTAGGGCAACTCCCGGAGAACACACACCGCTTCCGTGTTGTCCTAATGCGCAAGGTGGAGCCGATGGGATTACTGTCTTTCAGGCAATAGGTCCATTTATCAAAAGACAGGCCGCATTGATCCACCTCATTGGCTCCGGAGTTTGGAAAGGTTTCCTTTGCTCTGTAGACACAAGCTCAATGAGGTGTCTACAAGCAATAAATGTCTGCTTTTAAGAGATCTGCCTCTACGACAGTGTTTTAATCAGCGTGTTACTGTAGCTCGTCCACCGCTCCTCGTCCAGCCGGGGAGGAACGCCAGCGGTGACGCTGAATGTTCTATAAGGAGTCATTTGCATTTCTGTGACGGGACCAGGCGTTTATTGTGGATATCTTCTGCTTTAGACGTTTTGGCTGCCCACTTGACTGAAAGCATGATCGGAACACTTTCCCGTCACAACGGATATCACTTGACTCGCACAAAAACGGCGGTGTTGAAATGCTGTGGTGAACCGTGTTGGTTTACTGAATGAGGAAGTTTTGATCCGCAAGAGAGATGATAAACGCCATTTTTCGTGATGTTTTGAAACAATGAGTTTTGCTCTAATATCCCACCCTAAGACAGTGAAGTTTTTACTTAAAGTTGAGGACAGGAACTGGACCTTTGACCTCACTGCCTTCATGGCGAGATGTTTTAGTGTGATCACCAACCATCTCGCAGTGTGACCCTGGTTCCTGTGTTGACACACTCGGAATCACAAGGTCTACTAAAGAAATTAAGTCATAAAACCAAGCAGTTGTAGTAGAGTAAAGCAATTTCAATGAGCCCAGAGTTGGCACCTTTGTCTTACATTATCGTTGGAAAACGAGATGAAAATTTCGCTCATAAGACTGATAAAATGTTCAATCAGTCATCCGTTTCCTGCTTAGCCATGAAACCGTTTTGAACCAGTTTTTGAGGTTAGCCGTAGCAGCATGTGCAGAAGGTATGAAACAAATGCAGAAATGTCCTTTCTCCTCCATTTTGGAATTGTGTCAGTAAATCTGGATAATGTGCAGATCCAGGAGCTAAAACTGGACAGAAAGGTCACGGGTGAGTGTGAGTGCGGTCTCTAATCGTCTTGGCTGGCGCCAGTATGAAGTCTCCCAGTCTGTGTTTGCCGTCTGTAGATGGGACGTCCACTGTTGAGGAATCAAAAGGTCTTCTGCTACCCCCACCTTGGATTATTTAAGGCACTGAGGGATTGTTTGGTTACAGCTTGGGTAATCCTGTTCAGACAGACAGTTTCAGCCTCAGCGTTGCGAGTGTGTGAAGGCCAGAAACACCACTTTGCTTCCTGTCTTCAGCGCTATCGTACCAAAAGCATAAGAAGCGGTGCACAATGTTATCTCTGATTCTCTTTGAGATTGGAAGATCTCAGGGTGCACAATAGGCGTGTGCATAGTTTGTGCGCGTAAAACCCCCGTGTAGTGGCGATTAAAGGCTGACTGAAGCGGGGAACCTTTCCTCTTCCGTCTCTTTTTCTTTCTCCATCCTCCTGCCTGCAGTATGTTGCAGTGATCCGCTGTGGCCAACTGTGCTGTCATGTTTGACTCTTCTTTACTTATCACCATTTAAACTAGACCCTAAGATAGCAAACTGGTGTTGCACAGTCAGTTCAGTTACTTCTGACAGGCTGG
Organism: Tetraodon nigroviridis; assembly: GCA_000180735.1. Taxonomy (NCBI): domain Eukaryota; kingdom Metazoa; phylum Chordata; class Actinopteri; order Tetraodontiformes; family Tetraodontidae; genus Tetraodon; species Tetraodon nigroviridis. The sequence continues at coordinate 765,244 of CAAE01015123.1, forward strand.
TCCATCGTAAGCTAGTAATAGTTAACAGGACCTAACCTGCTAACCCACCTGAGGTCAACTAGATTTTCCTTGCCAGCGTTTCCCTGCCATGTCTGTTTGAATAGCCCTTGACCGACGCGACTCCCAGCTTTGGCCGAGCAGGCGTGGAGTGCTACTGTCAGCACGACAGCGGCGCTGCTGTCATCCAGCTTCAGTTCCTGATTAACGAGGTTTGTCCTGCTCCGTCTCTGTTTGCTTCTCCTCCTTCCCTGTTGACTCGAGACTGACAAGTACGCGACGGCGGCGGCGCTCGGCCGTGCTCTCACCGCCCCGATTTCCCACCCTCTTCTGCAGGGGGCGCTGGTAAGTGCCTTAGCGGATGACAGCATCCATCTGTGGAACCTGAGGCAAAAGATCCCTGCAATCCTGCATTCGCTCAAGTTCAACAGGGAGAGGTACCGTAATGCGACTCAGCATCTGTCGTGGTGACGCTCGCAGCTGGCCTCGTGCCTCTCTGCGTATAATTAGCAGCGGTGTTGCTAGCAGGTCTGGAATAGCGGGGCGTTTGTTCTCATGTGTGGTTCTGCAATCACCCAAGGTCAAGATAAAATTATACAGCCATCAGATTAACGTCAAACTGTCACTCTAATATTTATATTAACTCCAGTGCAGGTTTAAAGTAAAACGTATTAGAATGACATTCAGAAACGCCCCAGCAATTCTTTAATGAGAATTCTTAGATCTCCACTAGGCTTTAATGGGTTCATCCCTCTCCCATTCTCTGTATTTTTTAATTAATTCCAATATTTTTGTGGTAATTCCACTATAAATCATTAGGCAACTGTGAGACATCAGCGGACGCAGCTCCAGGAAGGGTAATTACAGCCTGACCCTCCACATCTATGACAAAGAGGTTCTGCTGCTGCTGCAACCTCTGCATGCACGGGCTGCAACCGGCTCCACACAAATCCCCAATCCCAGTTCTAGTTTCCAGAGGAGTGTACTAGTTCAGCAGCAATGCAATTCAGATGAAAAAACAACAATTTCTTCCTACAGTTTTCTTAAAAAAAAGGGCGGTGTGTTTCTGCATTATTCTATTTATAGTCTAGCTTCATTAGTGTGACACAAAGCAAGGCTTTTGTAATTAAATCCTAGTCATTCCCTACTCCTTCCACTTGGAGCTGCATGATTAGGGACCAGGGTGACTTTTTTAATGAGATCGAGTCCCAAGATAATGAAAAGCCTGGCCTGTGATCACTTGTGATGGACCCTGATCTCCTCTTGCAGAATCACATACTGCCACCTGCCCTTTCAGAGCAAATGGCTTTACATCGGCTCAGAAAGAGGAAACATCCACATTGTCAACGTGGAGTCCTTCACTCTCTCAGGCTACGTCATCATGTGGAACAAAGCCATCGAACTGTGAGTTTGCTTTTCCGCCCGTTCTTCCTTACTGGCAGTCTGCGTTACCTTCCATCTCGCCCTGTGCCAGTTTACACATAACCAGGTGTCTATGAAACGCAGACAGATGTGTCTGCAGAGACAGGGTGTCCAGTGCACGGGGACTGGAATATTACAGTCTTAATGATTGAAAGTAGGGCCGCTTCATTCTGTTCTGTCTCCTAAGATGTATAATTAAATTACAATTTATTAATGCATTTTGTGATTACGTTTGATAAGGTTTTCTACATGAATGGAGTGTTATCTGTGATGAGTTCATTTTCCAGCCGATCCACCGCTACAGGTCTGACTTTGTAGCAACAGCCAGAGCAGTAGCTAGCACAGTCTGACCTCACTGAGAGGCGGCAACTCTTTCTGCAGGCCAGACCTTTACTTCCTTCATGCCCCTTGCTCTGTTGCCACGGTGATGCCGTCTCCACATGCTCTAATCTCCTTCAGACCCTCATGTGACCCTGCTCTCCTTCCCTCCCTCCCTCTGTTTCTCATTTGCCGTGTCTCCCAATGCTGCATGTGCCGATGTCATTTTTCATCTTCCGATCTTGCTGTAGTTACGCTTTCTTATGAAAATCTGTTCCAGAACAGCAGTAGGTGATCATGTTACATTCACACACACTCTCTCACCTCGCTGTCTTTCTCATCTGACCCTAAAACGCACACAGATCCACCAAGACACACCCAGGGCCCGTCGTGCACATCAGCGACAACCCCATGGATGAAGGAAAGGTAATTGATAGATGTAGCCTCTGGAACAACAATATTTTGTATCATAATAGGTAAAACAATTCCAACAATCAGGCATTGTTAGATGCTTTGAACGGGACAGTTATTGTGCAGTGGCGTTAACTGCAGTGGGTTCCTCGTGCTGAAACTGGTTCCACGGCAGTGGGCCGATCTGTGATTTGCTCCCCTTGTTATTGCAGCTTCTGATTGGATTTGAATGTGGGGTAGTGGTGTTGTGGGATTTGAAGTGCAAAAAGGCTGACTACCGCTACAATTATGATGAGGTAAGTGGGTATTCCCCCCCTCTCTGTTTCTGTGAGGTTAACAGTTGCGCCGTTCGCGTTTTCTCCTCATTCTGGTTGCCAGAAAATGTTCGGTTGTGAAATGTTCTGTTACATGTGACTAAGCAGCAGCTCAAATGTTTTTTCATACATCCTGAATCAGGTGACCGCTGCAATCCTTGGAGATTTTGCCCCCTGGGCTTTCTTTTTGCAGCTTCTGTGTATTCACTGGAGAATTGCCCCGTAATGCCAGGTTTATTTTTTAACAGATTTAGACTGACATCCAGCGGGTCAAAGAAAGTAATGCCTTTCAGGAATTCAAAGAAAATATATAGATTATTAGTATATTTGTGTGATTGCCAGTTCAGTTTATGCATAAGAACGCATCAATGTTGACTACATGTGGCACAAAATTAAATTATACCCGTGTTGGCAGTTCATAAATCCTGCTTTGTAATTTTTGCCAACTTGTTTGGATAATTCGCACCCCTTTTAGAACAGTGAAGGAATATACTGTATTTGTGATCCAATTTGAGGAACAAGAAGCAAATAGGCTTAACGCTGAGGGAGATTAACAAACTGTTGGTACCCTTCCCAACGGGGATTTGTTGACAATAGGAAAAATGTAGGAGAATAATCCGGCCTTATCGTTTTTTTACAGACTGCACACAAGTCTGATGTATTGTTAAATGTAATCTGTTGCTGTCTGCTGATGCGATGCTGTGTCTTTAAGGCCATCCACTCGGTAGCCTGGCACCACGAGGGTAAACAGTTTGTTTGCAGCCACTCTGATGGCACCCTGACCACATGGAATGTGAGATCTCCAGCCAAGCCTGCACAGATCATCACGCCACATGGTAGGAACTGTTGAATACACACCATTTGTTTATACTGTATATATACACACAGGCATGTTGAAGTGAAGCCAAGTGTATTTTTAGAAGCACCTTTTAGCTGCAAAGTTTTTGCATGTTTGAAAATGAACTTGTTGTAGGACGATAAAAAAAAACAACAACAGCTGAATCTTGATGATCTGATTTATTTATTTTTGCTATTTGACCCACATTAGGAAAGCAGCCTAAGGATGGAAAAAAGCCAGAACCATGCAAGCCTATCCTTAAAGTGGAATACAAAACAACAAGGGCTGGGTAAGTGTGTTGCTCACAAGGACCCACCCATCCTGTGTTTACAAACTCCTGTTGGAATCCCTCGAGTAGCGGCCCCCTTGAACTAATCACATGACGCGCACAGAGCTTGATCCGTGCAACTTTAAGTCTCTTTTTACGCATCTTTTATGATGCCAGAAAACTGTAAAATGGAAAAGTACAAATATCTGTTTTCCGCATCCCAGGGATCCATTCATGGTCCTGTCCGGAGGCCTGTCTTACGATACAGTGGGGAGAAGAGCCTGTCTGACTGTGATGCACGGAAAGAGCACGGCTGTCCTGGAGATGGACTACCCCATAGTCGATTTCCTGACACTGTGCGAAACTCCTTATCCAAATGGTAAGCTGGAGCGCTGCAGTGTGGATGCTGTTGGACCAGATTGGATCAAATGTGGTATTAGCTGAACAATTGATCTCTTTTAAAGATTTCCAGGAACCATACGCTGTGGTAGTCCTCCTCGAGAAGGATTTAGTTGTCATAGACCTCGGACAGCCTGGGTAATTTTTCTGAATTCTGTAACTTGTTCGATATTCCTCATCCATTGATTGTTAAAACGTCGTTCAACTAATTTGTTTACATCTTCCCTCAGGTATCCGATATTTGAAAATCCGTATCCACTGACCATCCACGAATCGCCTGTGACCTGCTGTGAGTACTTCGCCGACTGTCCTGCTGAACTCATTCCTGCACTTTACTCTGTCGGGAGCCGGCAAAAGCGACAATGTTGCAGCAAGAAGGTAAGAAATCTGTTGTTGAATGAAAATACCTGGTTAAATATGTTAAAGACACATAGGGGAGGCCAGTAAAAGCAAAAACCGTACAAATGCCTGGTCTGCCTTTTTTTTTCCCTTACAGGAATGGCCCATTAGTGGAGGAAACTGGGGCCAAGGCACACAGAGCTACCCAGAGATCATTATCACTGGGTTAGTGAGCGATTAGTCATGACTGAATAAGTGAATCAGAATATTTCCTGTTTTCAAGTTCTCCAGTAAAATAAGTAAATGAATTATAGTATACTTTATTCTCCCTCTCTATACCAGACATGCTGATGGCTCAGTTAAATTTTGGGATGCGTCTGCATGTAAGTATTTCTTTTTTTTTAACCCCTCTGTTTTTTCGACATGACAGATTTGACTCTAATATTACACATTTCCGTCTCATCGTACAAGTCCAAGACTGCATGTCAATGCTGATTTATATCCTGTACAAAATTGCTTTTGTGCAAATGTATTATTAATGCAACAGAACTAACTGCAGCGATGATGGCAGAGGCTTTTGGTGGTGCAGATTTGGTTTTTGCTATTCAGTTCAAGGTTTGCGAGCAGAATAGTTATTTATGCTTAGCTGAAGAAAAGGTTGTGAATTGAGATTTCCTTCCAACCTCTTTTTTTCATTCTTGTCAGTTATGTTCCAAGTACTGTACAAGCTGAAGACTGCGAAGATCTTTGAGAGAGCTCGCGGAAAGGAAGAGAAGCCAAGTGCAGATATAGTAGAGGAGGATCCATTTGCCATCCAGACCCTGTCCTGGTGTCCCGAGAGCAGAATGCTGTGTGTGGCTGGTGTGTCTGCTCATGTTATCGTCTACAGGTTCAGCAAACAAGAAATAACCACTGAAGTCGTGCAGGTGGGTCGACTGTCATTGTCCATTCCCGTCTTTCAGGTGATGTTGGATCGTTGACAACAGTCGCTACCGACCATTTTAACCTTTGGGAGCAGACATGTTATTGAGACTGTTTATGTAGCGTATTCTCCTACTAAAAGCAAGAATTTTTTCACACCCACTTGTGTCTGCAGCTGCTGGAGGTGCGGATGCAGAGCGAGTTTAGCGAAGTGGATTCTCCTGACCTGGGCGGGGAGCAGACACCCACCCTGCCTAACCCAGGAACCTCCTCCAGCCCTCAGGAGAGCGATCCTCCCACTCAGCCGTCCGCTGGGAACAACTCCTGTGATGGGCCTCGGGATAATATTCCATGCTTGCAGTAGGGACTCTACGTTCTTTGGAACGTACGGCAACAACAAAAACCAGTCTCATTGTCCTGTGTGCTTGTTGCAGGGTAAGGAGTTCCCCGCTGAAGCAGTCTCCAGGCTACCAGGTGGAGCTGGTCATCCAGCTGGTGTGGGTGAGCGGGGAGCCACCCCAGCCAATCACTAGCCTTGCTATAAACTCCTCCTATGGCCTGTAAGTCACAGCAGCCGTTGACACGAGACACTTTTGCGGTCATTTTGCAACAACGTTAAAAAGGTGTCGTGCAGAAAGCTCACATTTCAGTCTCGAATTTACTTCACGCAAACATTTTCTTTCCACATTTTGAAGATTGCAGACTACGTTTTGTGTAAAAGACATTTTTAAATTAAAAAAACACCCAAGTTGCTGATGCACACTTGCGTTTATTTTGTTTACGGCTCTGTCCTTGTGTTACTGTATTTCAGTGTGGTGTTTGGAAACAGTAATGGGCTGGCTGTGGTGGACTACCTCCAGAAAACACTGCTCCTCAACATGGGCACGTCAGAGTTGTACAGCCCCTCTGAACCCTACCAGAGGCAGCCTCGCTCCCCACGCAAAGCCCGACAGCCCTCAGGAGGTGAGCCGCAGTCCCTCCATAGCGACATGTTGCAGAGGTCCTCCACTAACACTTTTAATTCTCAAATAAAGGAAATGCAAAGCTTACTCCTCGTGTGTTCCGCGTGCGCGCTGATATCTTCCAACTCTTCGGTCGGTTGTTTTGAGGCGTGTAAAGGACAGAAGGGCTGAAACTTGGCAACGGCTGCGGCGACAGTAGCCGCAAGCTCCGCCCCCTGCAGTAGCTCCAGTCCCTCAGCAGGGGGTAATCACTAACAGATTCTCCATCTGTTCTGTTGGACAGATCAAAAACAGCAGAGCCCTCTCCATAATCTGTGCAGCCGTAGGCAACTTTGTGTTCCTGTTTGTATGGAACAACAACACAGAACAGCATTTTTATTTGCATGTCATAGCTTTACTCTTTCATTGACTGTTTCTACCTATTCTTTACTGTCCCATTTAACCGGAGCTAGATTTAAGGCAGGAAAGGTTATGTTTTGCCTAAAATCGGATTGATTGTAGCTGAGGCTCAACTATAATACGAGTTATCCAAACCAGAATGCTAAAATGTAGTTGAATGTTAAGCAGAATCCAACTAGGATCCTCTGAGAGTTCGACTTTTGTGTCTCTTATGATGTCCACTCACTGTTTTCACTGTTGGTCTCTCTTTGTGATTTGGTAAAGACATTCCACCTGTGAAGTCTTGCATGTCCAGGCTTTCTAACTTGTATTCTCAGTCTCTGAAAAAACTGCGCTCATCTCCCGTCCGTAAGTTAACCTTGCGTCAGCGTTCGACCCAGCTATTTCCTCAGTGTTCCTCTCGCCTCAGAAAGACGCACTTCCTGATTTTGATAGAGTGCCCCCCAATGATGGAACTTGGAAGCACTTTATTAAAATTAGGGAGTAAATCCTTCATCCCTGACACCTCAGAGAAAATAAACACAGCATGTGTAGGCCTGTCAAGATAAGGACCTTTTCAGCCAACACATTATCCCAGAAATAATAATAATGTTAATAAAACAGCCACGTAGGAGAACACTAGACCATATTTGACACAGAGGTCTATTTTCATTGATGAACTGGCTGCATTGCAGTTCTTCTGGTTTTATTTCCAGTCGTCTATAAGTTGTTTACTAAGTCAGTAGCATGAGTTACCGACACCTAAATGATGATATTTGTCATGACAAGCCTAGACTTGTGAGATAAAACTCTCTCTCTTGTTTGTATAGGTGACCCTTTATTATTCCCGCCTCACTGGATGTAGGAATTGGCCTAGCTTTAGCTCATCTAGTTTGAAATGATTGATGCCAAGTTGAATTTGCATTTTTGTTGCTTCTGCAGCGCTCTGCGATTCCAGCGACGGGCCCAACGCCTCAGAGGACAGGTGCAAATCACCTACTTCAGGTAAGAAACTATCAGCGGCTCTAACTGGGTCAAAACAGGCGATTGATGGTCCAACAAATCTGTTTGAAACGCTGCAATTTGTCATGTAGGATCTGCCTCACCTTGCAATTCAGACGATGAGCGAAAGCAGAAGTTCATAGAGAAGGGTAGTGTATCATTACCTGCTGCATGCCCCCTCCATTTCTGCCTTTGACAGTGGTGGAGGTGTCTGATTTGTATTTTTGAACCTGTTTCAGTGAAGTACAAAAGCAGACGCTTTTCCAAGACTGTTGCCAATGATTTTGGTACTGTATCATCCAGGTGTTCTCTCTCCCTGCTCTCTCTGAATGATGGCGCTCTAACCATGCCGTGCCTTAATCTTGTCTTTGTGCATCTTGTGCCAATGAAGGAAGGAAGCGCAGTGAAAAAAAAAAAACATAAATATATATATATATTTTTTCCCCACTAATCATTATGGTTTGAGAGGACAGAGTTGATTGATGTGATTAATCGTGACTCTTTTCCAAATGCATGACAGGACGTCTTTTGACTTTCAGGCCTCAGATTTTCTATGCTGCTGTCCCACTCCAAAACATTCACAATGGCCAGATTCTTCCTAATTATTTCAAAGGCATAGAAAATCTGCCTGAAGCCTTATATTTCTTGCACCACTAATATGTACCTGTAAGTGAATTTTTTTCTCTTTGATTGAAACTTGCTCTTTGTGTGTGTGTGTGTGTGTGTGTGTCTGGTTTCAGGTTCGCTACCTCGCTGATTGTTCTTATCCCATTCTCTTTTTCTTTTCACAACAACTACTACTTCTCGAGTTTTTTGACTCTACAGACCCTCTTGTTTTCTTAAGGAAGCCTTATTTTTTAACCCTCAGGGTGGTCACAGACTGCAATGAGCAACTTTTGGGGGGATTTTAAAGGTTTTGCTTGGTAATCTAGCTGGTAACAAATATGAACCAACCAAACTGGGCTTTTTGAAGTCAGAATTTACCTCCTGCAGAAGCAGAGTCTTGCTGCACCCAGTAAGAGTCGACCCAATTTTGGCCGTTTTGCTCTTAACTGTACGTCCTCAACAGTTGTCCAGTGTGTCTCACCACCCTTTAAACGATTCCAATCGCATCTTTATTTCTGATTCTGTGCAATGATTCATGAAAGGGATGGCCGTTACAATTCTTCTGATTCAGAAAAATGAAATGGCCACTCAAAAAAATAAAACAGGGGTATTTGTCTCTGTTACAGCAAAGTTTTCACGGAAAATTAGCTCCTCTGGTGAGCAAAAGCCAGACCTGGGTAAGACAAACTACTGAATTTGAGCCTCTGAAATGACTGACCTTTTTCTTCACAGGTGCTCCTTTCATTATTTGAATCGTTGGTCTCTTTTGTGGCGACTCAGCCACCTGTAAAAAAAGCATTCTGAGAGTACGTCTTGTTGTCTAATCGTGTATGCTGTCGATGTGAGTTATAAAAACACTCCCTGTTTGCACTGAAACCAGAAAAGAGGTTCCCAAAGTCTCCTCACGTGCGTATGAAGCATGTTCATTCAGTGAAGGAAGGACATCCATCTAAGGGGAAGCACATGGGAATCTTTAGAATTAAGTCAACCCCCAACTTGAGTGAGTGGACCAGCCGTGGAATGAAGTGGGATAACTGGTACTAACACCCGCCGGTGCTGGAACCCTGATTCTGAACGAGCTGACATGTGACACTAATCTCACAGCGACTCTGTCTTTGTGTTTGAGGATGCTCCACTGACCCGACCGCTCTCCTCGCTAAAAACCTGGTTTTTCTTGTTTGCAGCTTTATTTTCGCGGAGAACATGCTCGACGGCCGGCGTGAGCCTCGCCCGCTGCGTGTTTGTGTCGATGTTGGGACACCTCATTAGCATTTTTGTTGGGAAGAAGCAGCTCTCAACAGCACGAGATGATTTGTGTAATATTGGTCCTCAGTAGTTATTAATTGTCAGAGTCCCTGGGGTCCTACAAGCGCCTCTTGTGCATTTTTATTTTTCACATTGAGAAGCTTGTTGTCAACATTAATAACCTTAGGAACCCTTTTTAGCCTTTGATGTAAACCACAAGAGCCTCTCAATGTCAAAAATGTTTCTGCTGTCCTGGGCTCCAGGAGGAACTAAACGATGGCAGAAGAATGGATTGTGTGCAAATAACATCTCTGCTTGTCCCTTTATGAACAAAATCACCTGTAAACCTTTGAGTTTGATAGTTTTACCAATAGGGGCCCTATTTTTGATTCTCGTTTTCACTCTCATCCTGTTTAGATGCCAAGGACAACTCGTTCACCCGCTCGCGTAGCTCGAGCGTAACCAGCATAGATAGGGAATCTCGGGAGGCCATCTCCTCCTTTCACTTCTGTGAGAGTTTCCCCAGGAAGACAGACGCCCAGGTCAGCCCATGTCTGCTGGTGGGGACCACCCAGGGGGCTGTGATGATGGTGGCCCTGAGCCTGCCTCCCACCGGGGACCCGAGGCTTCAGCAGCCGGTTGGCATCTCCTCCTGCGGTGAGACTCGCGAAGCACTTAAGGTAAAAGCCGAAAGCTGTGTCATAAGTAATGAAAGAACTCCCTTGTTTTCATACTTAGGCACTTTGGTTGGTCTCAAAGGAGGCATCTTAACCATGGCCCTCCTGGATGCCGCCGGGGCTCTGCTGCCCCCTACCTACGAGCCATGGTACGACCCAAACACCTCCGACGAGGAGAAGGAGAAGAGCCGGAGGCGCCGACCGGCCTCGCCTCCGTCCTCTCAAGAGGGTCAGGACTGCCAGTTTGCCGTGCTCTGTTCGGAGAAACAGGCCAAGGTGGTGGCCATGCCTTCCCAAACCCGCGTTCACAAACACAACATCACCGAGGCCTCGTTTGTGCTGAGAGCTGACGTGGTGCAGCTGGCGGGAACCAACTGCATCGCCTGCTTCTGCGCCAACGGGCACATCATGACTCTGAGGTATCCTCTCCTGCTTCCTCTTTCTCCGATGGAAAGGTACCTGTTGCTTCCTGTCCGCAGCCGCATGTCTTTGTGCCGCAGCTTGCCGAGCCTGAGGCCCCTGCTGGACGTGAACTACTTGCCGCTGACGGACATGCGCATCGCCAGGACCTTTTGCTTCTCCAACGTGGGTCAGGCCATGTATATGACCTCCCCCACCGAGATCCAGAGAGTCACCTACAGCCAGGAGACGTGCGACAACCTGCAGGTAAACGCCGAGTATTCAAAGACAACGGCCTCCATTTGTTAGACGCCGTGCTGATTGTCCTCCTCCTGCCTTCTTCAGGAGATGCTCAGCGAGCTGTTTACCCCCGTGGAGACCCCGGAGGCTCCCAACAGAGGGTTCTTTAAAGGCCTCTTTGGCGGAGGGGCTCAGTCTCTGGACCGAGAGGATCTCTGTGAGCACCGACTGTCTCATCCGACGGTTACACGTCGGACCTTCTCCAGACATCTGGGTGAGTACGCTGCTGGGTGTGGCTAACGCCGTCCACGGCCTCCTCTCGCGGCAGTTGGTGAGACGGCTGCGGGGAAAGCCTCCCGGAGCCTGGCCCAACACATCCCTGGCCCGGGAAACATGGAGGGCATGAAGAGCGCAGCGTCCGGGGTTGTCGGAGACCTGGCTCGCGCAAGGATAGCGCTGGACGAGAGGGGCCAGAAACTGGGGGAGCTGGAGGAAAGAACGGCAGCCATGATGGCCAGCGCAGATTCCTTCTCCAAGCACGCTCATGACGTACGCACGCGCCCGGTTTCCCCAGCGCCGTTGCATCCAGCTGGTGGGTTTCTCAGTTTTCCTCTCCTTTTTTCCCCCCAGATGATGATAAAATACAAAGACAAGAAGTGGTACCAGCTCTGATGGCAGCGGCGGAGGATGGGACTCTGAAATCACGCCAATCACCAGTGTCTCTTAAAGACTGCAGGTCGCCCTTTTCTTTTCTCCGTTTCCCTCCGCAGGCTCAGCAGCCAACACCCCAGCGGCTCCACAAACCGATGCTTCTCCTCTCAGCGCCATATCCTAAACTTTGCTTCACCTCCGCGGCCACCGACGCAGGGCAGCGGCAGCGATGAGAACGGAAAGAAAGGAGGAATTGACGCCCGTAGGAATCTGTCTTTCCGTCACACGTGGCGGCCATAGAACAGGAGGAGGGGACCTGTCACATCCATAAACACGAGCTGTGTCTCGCCTCTGTGTCTGTCTGTTCTACTTTGTTATGAAGGACAAAGTAGTGCCGGGGCCTGAAAACAGTCGTTTTTCTTTTCGCTGCCCTTTATGAAGTGTCGGCAAACACAGCGGACTCAAGCGACGGAGAAAACCAAGCGGAGGCAGTCACGATGTTCCGTTCCACGTGGAAATAATCCAATCAAGGAAGGACTTGCGTCTGGTTGTTTTGTGGTCTAAATTATTTTTTTAACGCGTCGACCTCGGTCCTCTTGGTCTGTTTTTGTCGCTCTCCGTCCAGAACCGGCCTTTAAAGCACTTAGAACTGTAGAGAGCAGACGGGGACGGATCCGTTTCCTCCTCTGATTAAGGGCTGGTAGTTCACTCGTTCATCACCAACCATTCCTTTAACGGCATCTTTCCTCCTCTTTTTGGCCCAAAAATATAGAAACGGAAACTTGGAGTCACTTCTGTTTGGAAACAGATATTTATTGGAATGAATCGCCTGAGGCTTGTGTTGGGGGCCTGTTTTCCTTGTCAACGGTGGCCCTAAAATGTGCGAAATCCCTGCGGAAGTGTTTACATGGATCAGTACTCTGAAGGATCCCTGGAAGTTGAGCCCCCGCGAGGCGGCTGGAGCTCGGAGCAGCCCGGGAACGGCGGCCCTCCGTCCTCGGCCCGCAGGCGCGTTTGGGGTTAAGTCGCGTTTGGAATTTCTTTGGCTTCTTTTGTTGGCGAGGGGGTTTTCCTGGCGTTTTTGGAATCGCGTAGGGAAGAAGCTCCGTGGAAATGGCGATGCTGTTTTGGCTTGGGAAGCTTCGGAGCAGACGGAAGGTCAACGCCAGCCTGAATCATTTCCCCGAGAACTGTTGCTCCTCTGCCGTCGCCTCTCGACGCGTATTATGCTAACCTCTACCTATGTGTGTGTCTGTGTGTTTGTGAACATACATATATTCGGGAATATGTGTATGGGCGCTGATATTTATAAAAATCCACGGATTCGGTGTATTTCAGTAGGTTCCGTTTTTGCTCGGCGGTGTTTTTCCGATGTTTCGTTCAAGTTCTGTTGGAATTGGGGTTCTTTTCACGCGGTGGGAGGACGCGCTGCTGCTCGTGTCAACAAAGAAGCATTATTGGTCCGTCTTTTATTTTGGAAATTGGGAAAAAGTCTTGGGGAATCCTAAGCGCTGCCAAATGTAAATACGGGAACGGCTGGACCCGGCGCAGTGTCCGGCAGCATCTAGGCCGTGTTTATTTCCCCGACACCAAAGAGTCGCTTTCGTTCACAGAGTTGTCTTGATTTAAAAGTTCAAATCGTTTCGAGTGGGTCTGAAGAGGAAACGTTGGACTCTAATCACGGAGCAGCGACTCGGCGCCAGCGAGAGGTTAGGGCTGCTTTCGGAGGAGTAAAACCTGTGAACGTCTGGGTGATTAATTCGAGTTGGGCGCAGCGTTGTTGGCTGAAAGCAGGCTGTGGTTGTCTGGTTGATGCTGTGAACTACTGAGATGAACCCGTGTCCGAGCGCGCTTGTGCGGTTTTGCACTATTTTTGTACTTCAGCCAATTTTCTCGTTTCGTTTTTTGTTTGTTTTGGTTTTTGTACTCATTATTTTCCCTTTTCCCGAGATTGTTGTTATTTTGCAAGGACCAAAATGTGACAGAATCTATGCGTATCGATGTTCTTTGCTAATGATGCTAATTGCTTCACTCAGATTTGTTTTCGACGTCATGTTAATGATGCTGATGTGACGTTTATATATTTGAAAATGAATATCTATATATATAGTTTTATTTGAATCATCTATTTAAAAGAATACCTTTAATGTCATTCTGGGATCAGAGACTTGCACCGATGCTCAGACGGAGGCCGTCCATAATCATCCATAAGCAGATGTATATTGAACACGTGGATGTCCGATTGTAGGTTTGCTCTGCAGGCAGGTCCGTCCGTCCGTCCGTCCGTCCCTCTTGTTGGAGTCTGTTTCTACAAAGTGTGGCCTCAAATTTGAAGTGCTTCAGTTTGCAACATATATGTCCTAAATGGTCTCTTCTTGCACATCGAAGGATGCATGATATTAAGTGTTTACAAACTTGAAAACAACCACGTATTATCCCTCTTAGATTGTCTGTTGCGGCATCTGTATTTAACACCTAGAAGAACAAAGCTCAAGTCGTCACCATCTTCATTTGACCAGGCCAAATGTACAAGAGTGAGAGAATATATTTTACTGAGACTTTTTTTTTTCTTTTTCTGTTGGCGTTTGCTTCTGGAAAACATTTGCTTTTTGTGCGCAGCAGGACGGCATAAAAAACAAGAGCTCGGGTCACAACCACGCGAAGCAGAGCTCCAGGGTTCCTCGTTTGCCATACTTCCTGTCCATCTTTCCGACTTCTGAGATGAATATCTGTGGAGTTGCAGTATTTTGTCATTGTAGGCCATTTTTGTACAGTTTTATTAAAATAAATTTCACATGGATGTCTGACTTAATCTGCTGCCACATAGACTGTAGATACAATATATATATATATAAATATATATATATATATATATATATATATTCCCGTGCAATGAAAATAAATTCAAAACTGATCATGAGGTTTTCTTTTTTGTGTTTTGCTGTTTGCACTTTGCTTTTATTTAGGTCTCGGGGGAAAAATACGATGGGGAATTTGACCAGTTTGAGCTGTGATGAAGCAAAAAAGCAGGTAATCGATCAATTGACCTCATCAATTAAAAATTTAAATGGAACCGTAAATGTTATTAATGCACAAGGAGAGTACTGACCTCTGCCAAGCAATGATTTATTTTTTTTTTAAATTAGATATTTAATGAAAGATTTAATCAAATCTGTTCATCATTTTTGAGTTCATATGTTCACATGCAGGTCATTAGTACTATAAATACTAATTTTGTTGGCAGAGAAAACCTAAAAGATAACACATTTTACGAACCTAAAACGAACAACTTTTTTCTTTAAAAGGCTTTTTCGACCTAAACTTTAATGTTTTTTTCCGTTAGTTTTAGGCCTCCGTTCCCTCGAGCCGCCAGCAGGCGGCGCCGTTGCTCCATGATTCCCGCCGCCGCCTGAGTAGAAACTGAAGCCCGAGCGGGGCATCGTCCTCCTCCTCCTCCTCCTCCTCCTCCTCCTCCTCCTCCTCCCCCTCCTCCTGCTCTTCCTCCTCCTCTTCCTCCTCTGCGCAGGTCCGGAGAGTGCGCTTTCAGGATCCGGAGAACCTGCGAGGCGGTCGCGCATCCGGCCGATGCTTGCTTTTCGCACCGGTGTTGGATGTTTGTTGGATGGACGGAAGCTCGTGTCCGCTCGGGTAACCGTTGGGAGACAAAGAGGATGGATGCTGCCCCGGAGGACGCCGACCGGGGACAACTTGAGGGAAACGTGGACAAGTTGAAAACCGTGAACATCAACCAAGTGAGAGAAGTCTGATTCTTGGTACAGCCTTCACTTGAGCCAGATTATTTTTGCTTTTTTTTTTTTTTTTTGCACATTTCCAGCCGGATTTTGCTTTTTAATCCCGGAGTAGAGACTTCCCTGTGGGACAGAGGACACGTTGGACCCGTCTTTGTTGCCCGTTGGTCCAGGAAAACTCCGAAAGTGCCGATCCTCCACTGTTAAGCTCCAAATGGACTTGGTGGTTGGGTGAGGGGCACCGACGGGCACCCACGGGCACCCACGGGCACCCACGGGGACCCACGGGGACCCACTCGGACTTGAGAGGCCCCGTCCCCGCTCAGTGGGCACGATGACGTCCCGCTAGTCCTCCTCCTCGTCTGCCTCCTCCTCCCTTTAAAATGAGCCAGGGCGCCGACATCGTCCTGGGGTGGCTGTCCAAGCTCCGCCTGGCTCACTACGTGGAGTCCTTCCTCGACAACGGCTATGACGACCTGGAAGTGTGCAAGCAGATCGGGGAGCCCGACCTGGACGCCATCGGGTCGCCGTGGGGCTACCACCGCCACCGGCTCCTCGCCGCCGTGCAGAAACTGAGGGACGAGGACGGCGGGAAGGCGCCGGGCTACTACTTCACCCTGGAGCCTCTGCACCCTTCCTGCTGCACGCACGCCTGTCGGGGGTCGCGCTCGCAGGGCAGAGGTCAACACCGGCCCTCCGGTCCCGGGAACCGGAATCTGGGAGCCAGCGACTTCGTGACCTATCCCAGACTGAAGCTCAAGGTGCTGATCAGGGACAAACTGGCCAAAGACGGCATCGACCTGGGAGCAGCGCCGTACACCTCCAAGGTGAGCGGACCCGGGGGGGCGGAGTCTGGGGCCCCACGCGCCAGGTTAGGCCCCAAAAAGAAACAAAAGAGAGTGGGAGGCGGTTCTGATGGGTCGGGAGCCAATCCCTGCCAGACGCTCGTCTCGCTGTTGTTTTCCCGCGGCTGGGAAAGCGTCCCGCCTCATCAGGCCGCGGTGCTCATGAAAGATTCAGGGACGGAGGCACTTTGGGATCAGGCTTTGCGTTTTTTCCAGCCAACGCCGGCCAGTCCCGCGCTCCAAACTCTCTCTTTCCCCTCTTGGAGTCGGCACAAACACGGAGTTTTTCCCATTCGTCTCCACCAGAGCAAAAATTGGCTTGGTGGATGCTCCCGTTTGTTCACACACCCTCTGCAAGCTAATCGCTCTTCTTTCCCTCCGCAGACCACAGCTTTCGGCCATTACGGCGCATTTTGGTCGGAAAAGGCCCGGTTTTCTGCCTAATTACACGTCTAAAGTGCACAATTGTTCCTACGAGGCAAATAATAAATAGCCGTACGCCTCTCGGGACCTCGTCCAGAGGGACGTCCGAGAGTTGCGGTGAAGAACGGACAGCATCCGGACCAGATCCCTGTAGATGGTTCAGAATCTGCACGGCAGCATCAGCTCCAGTCCGTGATTTCGTTCCTCGGAGCCACTCTGGGCTTGTTGTGACGCTGCTTTCAGCCTTATTTTTGTAGAAGCTCTAAAAAGTCTAAAAACTTGCAGCATTTCTGTTTGAAATCCCATCATTTTTCCGCCCCCGGCTTTGGCTCGACTTGTCCGATCGGTTCAAGCGCACACGCGTGAGTGGTTCACCAAAGCTGGCGCGGAAAAACCAACGGAATTAAAGTTGATTGAGCTGTTCATGACCTAAACAGCGGAGGGGGGCCACGAAGTCCTCCAGAAATGGAAAGTCCCCCTCCTGACCCCGGCGGATGGGCCCAGATGGGCCCAGATGGGTCCATATGGGCCCAGATGGGTCCAGATGGGCCCAGATGGGTCCAGATGGGTCCAGATGGGTCCAGATGGGTCCAGATGGGCCCCCACTGCAGCTTTTCAGCACGTTTTACACTCTAGGAACTTTTGAACCTCAACGAAGGGTCCGTTCACTTAAAAGTGTGGAACCAACATGTGTGAGGTCATCAAAGTCTCATCCCAACCCGGACGGGAACCGACCGCTGTCTCACCCCCCCGAAGGCCCTCCTCCAGGACCCGAGGCCTCGTTCAGCCGCCCGTCCTGAAGTCCAACCTCAGACGGGGAACAGATCCTGGTTGTTTCCGCGGGTCCCCCCTCCTCTCTCTCTCTCTCTCTCTCTCTTCCTCGGACACGCAGGAGCAGCAGGCCTCTCCGGAGGAATAAAGGCCCGTCTGAAAGGGGCCCTGGCGGAAAACGGGCTCCGCAGCAGCTGACAGCTGCCGCTGCTTTTGTCCGGAGCCTGAAAAACGGGTTCACGTCGAACGAGGTTCTGTTTTTCCTCCCTTAAAACAGCTCCGCCGGTCCGGCCGGAGAGGCTGTTTCTCTGTTCCTCCGGGCGTGTTTCCGCTCACTTATCCGGAGCGATCTGCTGCCACCATCTTGCTTACCAGGCGGTGTAAAGTAGGGTGGGCCCGCTTACGGACGCGTGTCAGTATAGATTACATCGGAGCGGTGGAGCATTACTGGAATATCGCTGGATTACGGCGCCGATTGTACTGGGGCTCCACTATAGAGCACTTTAAAGCTTAGCGCAGGAGGGACACGTTTAATGCCACAAAGTCAGACCCAAAGAGGAATTATTGACGTTTTGACGGAGAGGAAATGTCGGGCTCGGTGTTTTCTCTCGTTTCAGAGGTGTTTTGTGGTTTTTTGAGCAGAGCTGGCAGAGAAAAGAGCGCGAGCGCGGTTGTGCGTAGCTAACCAACGCCACCTTCCAGAGAACCCAGTCCGGTCTGCTGGGAGGGTTCTGGCGCCTTTCGGTGATCGGAGCCGAAGCCTTTGGCCTTGACCTCTCCGTCTGACCTGAGTCACGCTGAACGACCCCGACCTTGAACGTGCGCCGGTCCTCGCTGCACTTCCAGGTTTTGACCCACTTTCAGTCTCGCTTCCCCCCGCGGCAGCCACGGAACCTCCTCCCTTATGAATTTCATATCCATCAGAGCCGCTAAAGCAGCAGGAAAGAGTTTGTTTATATTATATTTAGCTCCGGCAGCTGTTACCGTCACACACACGAAGATAAATAAATAAATAAATCAGTCGTGTGCGATTAAAAGAGCTCTGTTGTTCGCACCAGTGCTCGCTGACGGCGGCTTTGTTCCAGAAAAAACCAAACAGGGTTTTGGTCACTTTGGGTGAAAAAGTTGAATCCATCAGAGATTAGAGGAGATTCAAGCAGGAAGTGGTGGCGTTTGTGCTCCACGAGGCCCCTGTTCCCCAGCCAGCACCCCGAATCTGGTTTTAAATGTAGGGAGATTCACACGTGGTTGTCCTGGGAATGTTGGGGTCAGGTCTGGTGCTGGTCTGGTGCTGGTACTGGTCTGGTGCTGGTCTGGTGCTGGTCTGGGGTCCTCTTAGGTGGAGGGTTCGATGCCGGCTCTAATCTCAGCGAGGCGGAAGCTGCAAACTGTCTGTTCTGTCAACGGGATTAAAAGGTCAGTTTTCGCGGCGCCGTTGACTTCCGGAGGGAAACCCTCTGTTGAAGCGTCTGCCGTGCTTTCGGAGTCACTGTCTCCGACCTGGGAGCACCCCTGAGTGACTTGGAATTTGATGGGATAAAAAGCCGCAGTCTGTCCCGTTTCTGCCGTGACAGACGATAGCGATGCGCCTGTGGCAGCTGTTAGCCGCACGTCCATGGATGGAGCACGGCGGGATGTCCGCCTGGACGGGGCCGGTTCGAGAGGGAAAACCCAGATTCCCGCTGGGTCGGAAGCTGGGTCGGAAGCTGGGTGTCAGCGCGAGCGTTGGCCGGGCGTCCTCTGACCGGCGGGAGGACGGAGGCCGACCTAGCTCCTCCAGGGCCTCGGCGCTCGTGGGAGAGATTCCCAAACCAGGCCTTGACCTTTGCACTTGCAGCATTTAGGAGCCGTCTGCTGCCGCGCCCTCGGCTCTCGCTGCGATTAGCGCAGACGAGCTAAAAAAAATTCCGTATGGCACAATGAGGCCACCGACTGGCGCGGCGGCACCTCCGGCCGCGCAGTTAGCGTGTTCTCCACTGGGGGAGGAACGCGGCGCCTCGCTGATGATACGTTTGGAAAAGAGACTGGAATCTCCCAGCGTTTTCCAGCCTTTGACTGTTCTCCGAGTGGACGTTCCACATCATGCAGAACGTTTCCTAAATGCCACGTTCTGTAGTTGTTACGTCTCCGTCGCGCAGCCGGCCTAGCTAGCGTGGCATTTAAACGGCAGGGCCAGCAAAGAGGTTGCGGACGGGGACAGTGTTGGGGTTCCGACGCGTGTTCCTGAAATGTCACAACCGTTCCGGGTTGAAAGAAACGAGGGAGGCGCGGTCCTCGGAGGAGAACCGGAGCTCCTCACACTCCAACCTGGGTCCGGCTTCGGTGGCCAATAGAACGCCTCCATTTTAATCTCCCCGGCCCAGCAGATGGACAGGCCGGGAAGGGGTCGGGATCGTCAGCTGTGCGGGAGAAGGTTGCATTAGTGGGATTATAGGAATTCAAATCGCATCGGAGTAGCGCGATTGCCCGGCATCTGTTTCCAGGCAACGTGAACTTTGGTGTGGATTTTTGTCCAGCCGACCTCTCTGGGTGTGGAGTGAAGTGAGCGTGAGGTCAGAGTCGGTGACCTTTAGCTCCAGGTTTGCTTTTGGAGTTCTCCTCCAGGATTATCCAGGCGGAAAAATTGACTTGCGGAGCAGTGCGTTAGACACGGCTGACATGAGCCGCAGACTGGGACGTTGGAATTTTACCTCTAAATGTATTTATTTGTACCTTTCCTTGCCTCTCTGTTAGCTAGACATCATTTTGGGCTGCCAGACGCAAACATCTGTTGCCCAAAGGCACGTCGGCCCCGAGCTGCTCCTCGTCCCCTCGTCCCCTCGTCCCGGCGATGTCCCAGCTGTCTCTTCTTTGCTTTGCGTCCTCTTGTGAAGGCACCTGGAGCTGATGCGTGCTGACAATCACCTTTTTTTGCTGCGCAACTGCGCCAGATTGAAGAGCGCGGTCGGGTTCAGGGGTCGCCTGTTTTATCGAGTCAAAAGCCTCTTTGTGATGCTAATTCCTAATTAACGTTAATTTGCATAATAATCTGTCCTTTTTTTTTTTTACCTGTTTTTATTGTGTCTTAATGATGACGTTCCAGCAGTATTAGCTTATTAGCTTGGCGCTGTCCCAGTCGGGTCAGCTGATGAACTCGCTTTCACATCTAATAACATTCATGCTAACATCTGAGCCGCCGCATTTAGCACTTCCTCGTTTCAGCCAGTCATTCCCAGCGGTCCACACGCTCCGTGAAATCTGTTCCGTGTTTATTTATTATTTCTCCGCGGACCAATGTGGCACCTGCGTCAGCAGAGCCGCGGAAAAGGGAGCCTTTGATGTGACTCCGTTTCCTCTCTGACAACAGCGTCGCATGACTGTTTTCTGTTGGTTTCAGGCCTGTTCATTTTCCCGGTTTCTCTTTTTTTTCCCAACGAATTCGACAACCCTTTTCATTTGGCTTTTGAGGAAATTATTGTGACGGCTCTGCGGCCCGGATTAAGCAGTTCAGCGGGCCACACATGGCCCCCGGGCCTCGGTTTGCCCACCTCATTGAAAGGTCAGCTGATACCAGTCGATGAAGCCAGCGAGAGACGCTGAATCGGAAACATTTGGCTGGGCCAGCGTTGGTTTAGGCCAAATCAACCGAAGAAGAAAGACGTTAACAATGTCGGTTCATTTGATAGCACTTAAACCCACTGTGACTGTAACAACCTGCTCCATGGCAGCCATTTATAATGCATCATGTTTGCTTCTTTTTACTTTAATCCCTTCGTGCCTCTTTGACTTAATGTGCTTTAAGCATCCTGCATTATTTAGGTTTGGATGATATTTTACAGCGTAGCCTCCTCCTATTTACAGTCACATGACCTAAAGAAAATGAGAGATCTTGAAGGAGGTTTACATGTCTGGATGGAAGCGAAGCCGGGGGTCGGTGGGGGGTGAACTGCACGCGTGTACGGAGACGCCGGAGGCTGTCGAACGCCAAACTCGCCTGGACGCCGAGCTGAAAATAGGTTTTAAGATCCATATAGATCCTCATGCAATTCTCATGAGGCGAGAACATGCTTGGCTGGCCGGGGTTAGCATCCATTAGTGGCTGAGGCGGCATGTGAGTGTTTAGACGGGACGTCACATGGATCGGGACAGGGGGACGCCGTCCTCCGCCCTGCTGGGACGTCTCCAGCTGTCAGAAGGAGCGTGTAGAGCCGGTGTTCCGGATGTCTCACCTACATCTCCCGTGAGGACGGGAAACCCTCGGGGGAAATATCCGAGGCCGCCGGTGAGATGGTAAATGTCATCTTCCTCGGTGATCCTTTCCCACCAGCTCGCGAGTGCCCCCCTTCCCCCCCGTGGTCTCTCAGGACCACGGTGCTCTCACACACAGGTAATTACCTGTGGATGGGCGCCGGGGGGGGGGGGGGGGTCCTCTGGATGGGATTCTGGCCTCTGTCCTTTCAGATTTTCATTTCATTTAGCAGATTTGGTCAGAACATGAGCAGATTTGCGGGCTGCGGTGCAGACAGAGGTTATTTATGTGCCAGTCTGCACTTTTAATCACGCTGGCTTTCACTAATATTGTTTTTTTTTTGTTTTTTTTAATCCTGACCCTTGGCTTGTTTCCCGTTTGTCATAGATCCGTGTCGCCTCATCTGCTTTTCCTGTTTTCTCTTTCTCTCCCTGCCAGTTCGGGGCTTCAGATTTGAGGATTTGGCCTTTTGTCTCTTTCCGGGGAAGCGTTTAATCTGGGAACAGAGGTGTGTCTTTCAGATCCGGGCCGCACGGTCCCAACCCGTCGCTGCTGATCTGTGTGCACGTCACGCACGCGAGCGTCCGTGAAGCTAACGCGTGTCACCAGACTTTGGTTCCAGACCTTGTCAGAAATCCACTCAGCTCCCAGTCAGATTAAGCTCTTTCTCTCTGCAGCGTTGTTGTCCTGCTTCCTGATCTCTGTCGCTCACGCAGCCTCGCTGTTTTCCGCCGTATTTGATTCCCGTTGAGGTCTTTTAAAAGTTGCACTCGATTTAAAAAAGAAATTCCCATCTGACACCCGTCTCAGCTGGGATCAAAGGTCAGACGGGCGCTCTGACTCTCCGGGGTCGGAACACCCGGCGAACTGGACCTGGCTGCCAGGGTGGAAAAGCATCCCTGTACGACTCTTCCCGCTCCTTGGCGGTGTGTGTGTGCAAACCTGCAAAAAAAAACCTAAAACCAACAAATGGCTTCATGCACGTGGAAGTCTGACGGAGGCCGAAGCTCCGAACACACCAGCACCTGCTGTTCAGAAACGCTCTCTTTATTTTCACTTGCTTACCTTCCACACTAACACCCCAGAAGCCTAACACCCCCCCTCCCAAAAAAGTGTGGGAGGGGGGGGGGGGCCGGGGCCCCCCCCCCCCGGGGCCCCTCGTAGGGGGCCTGTACCCCAAAGGCGAGATGGGGGTAAGGGGTCCCCCACCCGGATGGTTGTATGAGAATCGAGGTCTGTGGGGGGTGGCCCCCCCCTCGGGAGGGGTTTCACACATGTGGGGGGGTTGTCCGGGCGCCCGGTCCCCCCCCCCAACAACAGATATGTGGGACCGTCCCGCCCACGAGCGCCCGTGGGGTACCGAAGGGCCCACGTCTTTTGTTTTTTGACTTATAAAGGATTCCCCTAGGCCCACCGTCGGATTTTACTCATTTTTACAGACACGATGTTGTCCTACTTCCTGATCCCTGTCCTCACGCAGCCTCGCTGTTTTCCGCCGTATTCGATTCCCGTTGAGGTCTCTTAAAAGTTGCACTCGATTTAAAAAAGAGATCCCATCTGACACCCGTCTCAGCTGGGATCAAAGGTCAGACGGGCGCTCTGACTCTCCGGGGTCGGAACACCCGGCGAAATGGACCTGGCTGACAGGGTGGAAAAGCATCCCTGTACGACTCTTCCCGCTCCTTGGTGGTGTGTGTGTGTGTGTGTGTGTGTGTGTGTGTGTGTGTGTGTGTTTGTAACCTGGAAAGCGGCCCTACCAGGCAGCGTGCGCAGGAGGAAGCTCTCCACCTTCTCTTCCATCCATCTGCAGCTCAGCATAATCTGCAGCCTCCTGCCGCTCATATGACACTGCTATTGTCCTCCCCCCAGCACGCACACACACACACACACACACACACACACACACACACACACACACACACACACTCTACTTCTACTTACTGTTCTGGAATCAGTAGTCGGTGACTAAAGATGAAGATTAAAGGCGGTGGGGCAACAGGGGGGTTCTCGGGCTTCTCCCTCCGAGCGCGAGCCCCCACAGTCAAAGGAGGTCACCCCCCCGTGCACGCTCGCGCCTCCAGCAGACGCAAAGATCTCTGAAGAGGCGTGAACACATTTCAGCCATTAACTCAAGGAAATGTGGAGAAGGGACTCTGATAACACATCACATCACTGACTTTTTTAATTATTCTCATGTTTTCATCGTTCTCCTTCTTCCGTGAGACAATGTGTCATCTTTATTTGTTTTTTTTACCCTCT
Organism: Tetraodon nigroviridis; assembly: GCA_000180735.1. NCBI lineage: Eukaryota > Metazoa > Chordata > Actinopteri > Tetraodontiformes > Tetraodontidae > Tetraodon > Tetraodon nigroviridis. Next base: position 788,906 of record CAAE01015123.1, read on the forward strand.
GGCTGTAAATGAAATAATAAAAGAAGCACAGCGACTCTCATGCTGCCGCCTGCTGGTCAGAGGTTCGACGTTCAGAACCTCCCTTAAGTTTTTTCCCTCGTTCGTGTTTTGTTTTTTCTGAGTTTTTACTTTTTAAATCAACGAAAAGCTGAAAAACACGGCGGCCAATTCATACAATAATATTTTCAACAGCAGTGCTGTTTTTTAGGTGAACTGATGCCATTTGCTACATTAAGTCACGTCCAGTCGTTTTTATCCTTTTAATCCCTTTTGTCCAGGTTCAGGAACCTAAACACTGAATCCTAACAGGACAGTCCCTCAGGAGTATCCAGTGGTGAAAAACAGACTAACAAAAACCAATTTAATTAGTGTAATAAACAAAATGAAATGTTTTATTGACACTACAAAGAAGAGAAGATTAAATTTGAACAGATGTAACCTAATAACCTAATGAATACATGATCTAGAATAATGTAGAATTTCTCAGCTCTGTGTGTGTGTGTGTGTGTGTGTGTGTGTGTTTGTATACATGACTAATGTTCATTCTAGTTTGTGAAGCCAACAAAGGGGAACACATCACTCTGAGTCCGCTCCGGCGTGTGAACAAGCCGCCGTAGCGACAGACTGAAAGGTGGTGGTTTATTTGATCCTGTTAGTCAGTCGGGCCCTGGGGGCCACAGCTGGAGAGAGTGGAGCGCTCCACCCAGCAGCAGCAGCGTCACATGTGGTTGCAACTCCCCCAGCCTCCCCCTGATTTATGCGTGCAGGACAGCCCTCCCTTTAACCCCAGGATGCATTGTCCTCCTCTCACTCACGGCCTGAAGTTGGATCGAGGAGGAACCGCCGGTGCCGTTAGCAGCGTCTGGAACGGCTGCCTGCTGGTGGTGAGTGTGTTCTCATCACCCGGTGGAACGTGGTTGTTGGGTTGGCGCTTTCCTGGAGGATAATCGGGGGGAAAAGTCTGAATTTACGAGGCCTCTTGTGAAAACGGTGGGTGTTTTAGACGGGCTGGTAGGAAGAGGTCGATGTCACTGCTTGTTTTGACCTCTTTAGACCTTTTAGTCATCGACGACATCTATGTCATGGTGTTTTGTTCACTACGGAGGAGTGTTTGGGACCTTTAGAAGTGGATAAACGCAGTAGATCACATCTGGTGTTTTTCTTCCAGTCTCCAACAACAGCCGACCAACATTTGTTCAGTCAGAAGGAACCGATGCTCGACTCCCTCCGGCCCCCCCGTCCAACTATGGCTGATACTCAGTGACACCCTGAAAGGCTGGAACAGTCAGACACGGCAGAGGAACTGCGAGAACGCTCATTAGAGGCTCTGGCCTGTGGGCACGTGGGCGCTTGGGTCTGTCAGACGGTCGTTGCCTGAGAAAGACGACACCGCTCTCCTCCTTCCTGCCCTCTGTGGTTGACGCCTGTAATTTAGAGACCGTTCATTTGGAAATGGAAATGTGAAATGTGGAGCCGTTTAGAGGCCGGCGGCCGCGTCCCGGCCCGAAAAAGCTGATTTCTCAGGCTGTCTTCTGACCCCGGGGGGGCCGAGTCATTTGGGCCTGTCCCAGTCCCTGAAGTGAACACGCGTTATTGCTGCACGCTCACTTGCATACCCCCGAGTGTTTATGGGTGACCATAACTAATAGGAATGCTTTTATTTTAGCTTGGTGGAGCTGTTTGTATTAGCCGTGAAATGAACCTGGTCAAAGAGGTCGCTAAATCCTCAAACTCAGCACAAATGTGACTGATGAGTCTGTGTCTTACGGCTGATGCTGCAGGGCAAAAGTCCCATTATTTCAAGCTTCTACACAATCCTAGGAAACAGAAAAGGGAGGTTTTTCTCCGCCGCAAGCAGATTCCTGCAGGTGCTGCTGCTTGTGACTTGCGGTGGAGTGGGACCTCTTGAGTCAACCCCTGATGGTCCCAGGAGGGCCTGAAGTGACCCGGCGGCGTCACAGCCGGCTTCCTCTGGCCGCCGGGTCAGCGCCGAGGAGGCAGACGGAGTCACGGGGGCAGGACGGTGGAGAAGACGGAGGCAGCAGCGCACTGGACCGCTCCACCTTGCTGCTGCCTGGATGTTTGTTCTTGCTCAGCCTCCAAACAATGGCCGTAATCACGGCGCCGTTTACTGTCCCGGCCGGCTGTTTGGCCTCTCACACAGACTCGGCGGGGGTTCGTGTTCCCAGCGGTCTGAAGGGCTGTGTTATCTCTTCCAGGATGGCTCCGTGGGGAACCTTGATGACCTGGCTCAGGAGTACTCCCAGTATTACGGCACCTCCCTCCGTGACGTGTGTGAGAGAATGGAGGAGATCCGGAGGCGCAAGATAGTTCCGGAGGCAGAAACGGTGAGCAGGGAGCTCGACCAAACGTTGGATGTGGGGGGGTTGGGGTTAGGGTTCACCTCCCAGACCCTCTAATTCACTTAGTAAATCCCCGTCATGGAATGACCAACAGCCAGCCTGAAGACCGTTTGACCAGGGGCCATTTGCATTTCACAGCTATGCAAAACCAGCAGCCTTTTCAGCTGCGTCTGTTAGCGATAACCCAACGCTTCATCCAGCGTTGGATGTGGGTTCCCGTCTGAGGGTCCCCGATACACCGGAGGGACGTCCGACAGTTTGCAGTGGTTGGACGGTGGCAGAAAAACCTCCATCCAGCTGGTGAATGAGGTCACCGAAACCTTTCGGTACTGAAACCAGAAAGGCGGTTGCCCGGTTCCCAACTGGGACGCGCAGCTGTGAGGCCGCCGCGCGGCTTGAATCTCATTTCTATTTCTGTTTTGCGATGACGGCGTGACTGACCCCTCGCTGCCCTCGTCCTGTGTGTTTCAGGGGAAGCCTGAGTCAGCGGCCACGGCGCTGCAGCTCCGCTGTCAGATCCAGGTGAGCGCGCCGCCCTCGGACCCCACCGGGAGGCCGCTCCCGCCCGTCAGAGGCCCCGGAACCGGCTCGCTTAGATTCTGTCCTCTAATGGAAGCGAATAAATCCTCAAATACGATCCGTGGTGGATCTAATGGTTATTTACAAGAGCGGCAACTTGAAAGTGCAACAAATAACAGGGGTAGAGAGGTTCAGCTTCCTGTTTGTTGCCTCCTAATTGCAGTTGGTTCTTTCCTGAAATGAGTTTGTTTACCGGCTTTAATGAAGCACCGATGTGGTAAAACCTCTGTATAATCATGACAACAATCTCCTAAAGGAATCCCTCGGGCTGGACAGCAACACCTCCACCCCAGAGACCGAGAGAAGGTAAAAATCCCTCTTCACACACACACACACACACACACACACAATGAAGTACTGCAGATTCTTTTCTACCTATTGATTAAATGTCACGTTATGATTTCGCTCTTTTCCCAGTTGGGAACCAACCGTGACTCAACTTCCTGTGTTATCTCTGTACTTTTCATTCCTTTCCTCCGTTTCCTGGTGTCCTTTAGTCACACGTATGAAGCGTCGCTCCGTCACCTTCGAATTTCCTTCCTTCCCCCCTTTGTTGTTTTTAAAGGGATTCTAACGATTAGTCACCGTTTATCGCGAGGAATATCGAATATGTAGAAAACTACGATGACTAACAGGTTTTTTTGAGTTGTGTGTGATTCAGAACCTTAACGCTACACATGGAGTTAATATCTTGGGGCAAAATTCATAATTACACCGATCAAAGTTGAGGTTCACTGAAATAACTCAACATTTCTGAAGCCTTTTTGTTTAATTTGACACTTTTAAGACCTCTGTGGTTTAAAACGGACTTTGAGTATGAACACACGTTCACGTAGATAAGTAGATACTTGAGTGGATTTATATACATTTAGAAACACCAAACACACTGGGAAGCGTCAGCGGAGAGCAGAGAGATGACGAGTGACGGGCTGAAAGGGGGAGGGTGGACCTGTGCAGGAATGCACGGCTGCAAAACCCTGAGTGGACACAAACAGGACTCTGTTGTTGCCCTGACGGCTGTGGAGGCCTGACGTCCGCTCTCGGAGGAGAGCGGTCCCGCTTTCATCACCGGTTCGGCTGCTTTTCTTCACTGCTGATGTCATGAGGGACGGAGCGCTTCGAGGGCTTTTTAAATGAGCTGGTCGGTGTTAGATGGCAAAACATGTCCACGGAGAAGGAGGGATAGCAGTGAAAATGAAGAGAGCGCTTCTGAACAGCAGGTGCTGGTGTGTTCGGAGCTTCGGCCTCCGTCAGACTTCCACCTGCATGAAGCCATTTCTTGGTTTTCGGTTTTCTCTTCCAGGTTTGCTGTGCACAAATCCAGCACCGATGATGGATGTGGAGGTGAATATCTGTCATGTTCTTTTCCTTTTAAATCTGTTTCATTAAAAAGGATGTTTTATATGGTAGTTTAATGATGAATCCAGCGCCGTCGCTTTATTTTATGAGGCTTTCGTTTTATTTTCTTGTCTGTTTATTGTTTGTTGCTTGTTTATTGTTTAGATTTATTCACTTCAACTGCATTTTTGTACAATCAAGGGAAAACAGATGGAAAGAGGAAGAGCAAGTCTTTTTGGCAAAGTTTCCGCAAGTCCCAGAGAGGGGTGGCGCGCCAGATTTCAAAGGGTACGTTTAAAATGAAAAAAAAAACAAGAGTTTCTTCTTCTTCTGCATTTCTGGGAACAGTTTCGTGTTTTTTCACCTGACAGGCGATGATGTCGGGTTTGTGGCCAGCGAAATCACCATGAGCGACGAAGAGCGCATCCAGCTGATGACCATGGTGAAGGAGAACATGATCTCCATAGAGGAAGCCCTGGCACGGGTACGCCGCCGCTCACAGAGGAAGAAATGCCCCTTCCTCGTTTGTTTTTCTGCTGCGTTCAACCAGAAGCTTGTAATTCCCACCCTGGTATCTGCTGGTGTGCAGCAGGTTGTCGCCGTCTTCGTTAGGTCCTAAACGCTGACCTTCTGTTGCAGCTTAAAGAGTTTGAGACTCACAGCCGGCACACGTGCGCTGAGGTGCCCGAGGGGAGCGGGCCCTCCAGCCCCGGCCCGAGCGACTTCAGCTGCAGCGTAAGTCTCCGACCCACTGGTCTCTGCTAACGGGTTTTTCCTCAAACAGGCGGGCAGCATGTGGAGCAGGACGCCGTCCTGGAGGTCCTCCAGGTCCTGGAGCTGCTGCTGACCCCCCCCCACCCACCCCTCCCCGTCTCCTCCTAGTGGGCCCCTCTGGACCCCAGCAGCACTGGGGCTTCTCCCAGCGACAGCGCGCTGGGCGGACGGCTATTCATCGCTGTCAAAGCGCTAACACCCTATTGTGCTGCTGTGAGCGGCGGGTTCAGAACTGGCCCCTGGATTCTGGATCGCAGGCTGCAGCGCTTTCACGCCTGGCTGGGGCCATTAGGGGCTCCGGTTCAGGGCACATTTTTCAGATTCGTCTGGATGGTCTGACTGTTTCTTTCTGCTGTGTTTGTCGTGCTGGTTCTCACTTTTTCTCTCTTTCCTTTCTGCTGTTTGCACATCTTCACGGTTGGAACATGCGCGACACTGTTTTGGTTCCCCACTGAAACCTCAGATGTTCCAGTACCTTGGTAACAACCACCGGTTTGAGTTATAAAGAACCTTCTTGATGAGAAGCAGCGCTGGGCTTTCCTCTCGAGCGCTGCGACTTTTGGTTTCCTGCCACAGTCTAAATCGAGCTGCATGCAGAGGTAGACCTTGTGGCTGCAGCGCGAAGGTGACCCGAGGACTTTTAACCAAAAGAACGACTGACGTACCGATAAAATACACCAAATACTGCTTCCCTGCCAGCGTTAATATACACGCAGAGGCGGGAATGCTAACCCCAAATGTTCCCCTGTCAGCCTTTGGACCTGTCGGACACAGAGGAAGAGTCGGCGGCATTCAGGAGACTCCACAAACTGGTCAGCTCCACCCGAAAGGTGAAGAAGAAGCTGATCAGAATGGATGAGGCCAAGCGGAGCGGAGCGGAGGGTATGACCGTGTGTGAAGAACGGTGTGTTTCAAGGCTAAACAGGAGCGTTGTCAAATCCGGCGCTGTGTGCAGGAGCCAGCGCGTCGCCGCAGAGGAGGTCCGCGGGAGAGGCCGTGGACTCTCTGGCCTCGGCTCTGGAGGAGCAGCTCGGCTACGGCAGGGACTCCGACAGTCTGACCACCTCGCCCTCCACCAGCAGCCTGGACACCTGCAGCAGCCACAGGATCTACCACGTGCTCGGCAAAAGCGGAGAGGGGAGCCCTGGTCCTCAGGAGAAAGGCGCACCGGGCGAGGTGAAGGGCGCCGGCGAGCGTAGCGCCACCTGCTACCCTGAAACGGAGGCTGGCGGCGCCGAAGAGTCCAAAATCCCCCGCTCGGTCACAGACGGAGAGCTCAAACAGCGGATTCTCAACCCTCTCTGCCAACATGGGGTGAGTTCAGGACAGCTCCCTTCCCTACCACCCTGGAGGAAGTCCCAAAGCGGGATAATGAGGATTTTCCTTGTTTCCTTTTGTTTGACAGAGCAGCTTGCAGCTTCGGAGGATTTGACCTGACCAGCCGCTCATCACAGTCGGCCGTTTCCGACAGCGATCCCACCGTACGGACCCAGGCTCGCCGTCACACCCACATCGATTCGCTGCATTTCTCTGACCTTCTTCCGCTTTTGTGATTGTAATTTAGAAGACAGAAGGCCACCGAGATCCCGGTAGATCTCCTGAACCATCTCGTATATCTCTGGGCCAAAAAGTCAAGTCTGTGAGAGAAACCATGAGAAAGCACATCTCCAAGCGGTATCAGTGTCCCGTCTCCGAGCAGGTACGCGCTCGCTCCTTCTCATCCGATTTTTGGGCGTTTTCCAGATTAACGTGGGTGGGATTTCTTCTCTGTGATCTAGTCGAGCCCAGACCTCATATCCAGCTGCGCACGCTCGCCCCAGACCGACTCGGACTCTTTGGAGAAGCCCAACCTGAAGCTGGGAGGATCTGTGGAAAGCCTGAGGAGCTCTCTGAGCGGACAGAGTTCCATGAGTACGTCTGTGTGGGGGGGTTTGTTGCGCACGGGCGGTCCTGCACAGACGTGCAGACGCGTCTCGCTGTTTTTGTAAGCGGGCCTGGGAACCCCAGATGTCAGGTGTTTATCACCGAGGAGGTCCCAGACACATCGGAGGTAGTCTAAACGTTCTGCTCCGTGCGGAATCACCAGCCAGACCAAGAATGTTTCAGAACATAATATTTTCCCGAGAGCCGGGCCGCCCGGTGCCTTTTGAAGTGACCGTTTTGCCTGTTTTGGTTCCCGCAGGCGGTCAGACGGTGGGCACCACCGACTCCTCCAACAGCAACAGAGAAAGCGTCAAGTCCGAGGACGGGGAGGAGGACGAGCTGCCCTACCGCGGCCCCTTCTGTGGACGCGCTCTCGTTCAACAACGCTTCGTCCCAAGCCCCTACGACACAGACTCCCTCAAACTGAAGGTAGTGATGATTTTCGGGGCGGCCCTCGTAGATCCGGGTCCGTTTCTAAGCCAGCTCCTCCCGTCTTCTCCCGCAGAGCGGAGACGTCATCGATATCATTAGTAAGCCTCCGATGGGAACGTGGATGGGCATGCTCAACGGAAAAGTCGGCACCTTCAAGTTCATTTATGTGGATGTCTTGAACGAGGAAGAGGTTAAACCTAAAAAGACACGCAGGAGGAGGAAGGCTCGTCAGCCCAAACCCATCTCCGTGGAGGAGCTCCTGGAGCGCATAAACCTTAAAGTACATCTCTTTTCTGGGGCGGTAGACTCATATTTACGATATTTAATCAGTTACTGATCTGTTCCTGCACCATCTCTCAACAGGAGCATCTTCCCACCTTTCTCTTTAACGGCTATGAGGATCTGGACACGTTCAAGTTGCTAGAAGAGGAGGACCTGGATGAACTGAACATCAGAGATTCCCAGCACAGGGCGGTGCTGCTCACTGCCGTGGAGCTGCTGCAGGAGTATGAGGGTGGGTCAAGATATACTGAAATATTCACCAAAGGTTAATATTTAGTTCATTCAAGAGCAAAAAAAGGTGAACCTTAAGGTTTCTGCCCCCTGGTGGCTGTGTGCGTTACAGGAGGCAGCGATCTGGAGAGAAGCAGCCAATCAGGAGGCTCCCAGGAAAAGCTCCTCCATCTGCAGGGCCTCACCGGAGACTCCCCGCGGGATTCGGGCTGTTACGAGAGTAACGAGAACCTGGAGAACGGTAACGACAGTCTGACTGGTCCGTGAGCGCTGCTCTCTGCTGCCACCTGCTTCCCTTCCAAACCTGTGTGGCTCCAGTGGTTCCTGATGTTCGGGCATCAGAGGCCCGTTTCTGCTCCTCTGGACTCACTTTTCTCTCACCTCTCCTAAATCCAGTGCTGTTTTTCCCCTGAAGCATCTGCTTTCAGTCATTTCTCCTTCTGGGAATCTGGGAAACAACTTACAACTTGGTCTTTGTGGTACTTTTTGAGAACTTGTGTTACTTTCCTTCATTACTTTTTATTATGGGACAATGAATATCCTGTTTTCTCACCATTTGTTACTTATACGTGGAGCTGCTTGAAAGTCAACAAACAGATTTGAAGTAGTGAGTTGTGGTGGTTTTCTGCTGAATTGAGGGTGATATCCTTTAGGTCCTTTTTTTATTTCTTATATAATTTCTTTTGCTCCAAAAAAAAAGTGTAAATCTGTCAAATGCAGAGTCCTGCTTGCTGTTAACAAATTCCTGTGAATGTCAAAGGCGCGTGGCCAGAGACGAAGTCGATCCGCCACTTTTGTACAGTGTGTTTCGGTAGATTTTGCTGTGTGTATATTTTTTTAGTTAAGTAAAATATGTTGCACAATATTTTATCATGTGCCTGGAAATTGCAAAAAGCAAAATAATTAAAACATCCAAAAAAAAAGGGTTACTTTCTAAAATGTGCTATTTTGTATCTGTGTAAACTGCAGACTTTTAAACGGTTTAAAACAGATAAAATACTCGTGACAGGCGGTTGAGGGTCTGTTTTCTGAAGTGTGCTTCTCTCATGGTTAAGCATGAGGAATAAATTGCTCTATGCTTCACCAGATTGGACCGCTTTATTCTTTTCTTTCATTGTTTCCAGGAAACTTTGATTTCTGCTTTGGGCTCATTCTCCCTGTCGTCCTTTCACAGTAGCTGTTCTTCCCCCCCAACCTTGTGTCACTCTGTTGCAGCTTTCTATATCTTTTGTCCCAACTGATTTTCACCTCAGTGATCACTCGTTTATTTCAGGAAGGGAGACAAAGACGTCCTCATCTGTCAGCAGGTCGTCCTCTGCTTTTGAGTCCAGCCACCTCTCCCCCCCAGAGGACACCACCCAACCTCGGTCCCTGAACTCCACCAGTATGAGTAAGATTTACGTGCCATGCGTAACATCTTCGCAAAGATTTAGTAGGACCATCTCAACCTCTGTGGGTCCAGAAAACCTTCTGGTTTCTGGTAAAGTCTTTGGGAGGAGCCAGAGCTGCACAGAGCTCAGAGAGCCAGCATCAGAGCCGCTGAGACGGAGCTTCTCCGTGACTTTCTTTCACAAAAAACAAAAGAAGCAACCTGTCAAGCCTAAAAACTGGAGATGCCACAACTGGGTGAAGACAGAGGAGAGCACACCGGACACTGCTGGTCCCCAGGAAGCGTCTGAGCTCATCTCTCCGGCGTGCAGCACTTTAAACGGAGCAACAGCACACACCCAGGAACTGCGGAAACAACACAAAACACACACCTGCTGCCGGCACCTGCTGTGCAGATGCAAAGACCTCGTCATCTTTTGCCTGTGCCTTCTTCGCCAACAACGCCCATCTGTTTGTACAAGTACAATGACAACATGCCATCACCTGGTATGGGCAGTCCTTCACTTTCAGCCACTATTGAAGCCCAGCGGCTCAAAAGACAGAGGAAACGGGTCAACCGCACACTCTATAAATGACAGTTCTTTGATTACGCAAAAACTTGAGCTGTGTGGTCATAAAATTCAACTACAGCTGTGTGAAGACGACTTTACAGATGGTCGCCTGCAACGGGAGTCCAGGTCAGCCGGATGACTGAAAACTGATGCCTACAATGTTTAAATAAAGTTATTCAAAAAGACACTTCTTGCCCACACTCCGCATCGGTTGGTGGCGCTACTGCACCGGCATTCGTTTGCCAACCGCCATAAAATCCTCAGAAGAAGAAGAAGAAGGACTCTTCGGGATGTTCTCGTCATA